>JANZXP010086881.1:0-45234 GCA_027576715.1 Erythroxylum flavicans
AGAACGTAAATCACATTACATAAACAACATGCATGTATATATAAAAGGAATACCTCATAATATATTATTAACAAGTCATAATGTTAATACATGAATCACAAGTATCCATTGGCCTAGGGCACACTACTAACAGTTTTCTCACAGAAGTTGCCCATGGATCGCGCCAATGAGTTGTTTTCTCTCCGAAGGTGCCCCATAACCATGCCAATGGGTTATTTTGCTCACCAAAGATGCCTAGTGACCATGTCAATGAGTTGTTTTGCCAAACATAGGTGAGCCAACAGGTTGTTTTCTCACCAAAAGTGCCATGCGACTGTGCTAATGATCTCTTTTACCATTTGAAGATGCCCAATGACAACACCAATAGATTGTTTTCTCAACCAAAGTGCCTAGTAATTATGGTAACGTGTTGTTTTCTCACTAAAGGAGCCCAACTATTATACCAACAAGTTGTTTTGCTCACCGAAGGTGTCCAACGACCTTGCCAACAGTGTGTTTTGCTCGCCGATGTTGCACTATGACCATGCCAACATGTTGTTTTGCCTACCAAAAAGGTGTCAAAGCACTATTTTTTAACCAAAGATATGTCATCGGGCTGTTTTCTTACCAAAAGTTCCCACGACCGTGTCAATGAGTTGTTTTGCTCATCGAAGGTGCTCAACGACCATATCGACAGGTTGCTTTGCCCACCCAATTGTGCAAACAGGCTATTTTCTCACCAAAGCTGCCTAGTAACTATACCAATAGGCTTCTTTGCCTATTGAAGGTGACCAACAATAATCCTAAAGCGTTGTTTCCTCATCGAAGCTACCAGAGACCATGCCAACGGGTTGTTTTCTGATCAAAGGTGCCTATCGATTATACCAACGGGTTGTTTTGCTCATCAAAGGTGCCCAATGACCATTCCAATGGGTCGTTTTTCCCACTGCATGTATGCCAAGGAACTATTTTCTCATCAAAGGTGCCCAGCGACTATGCCAATAGGCTCCTCTGCCCACCAAAGGTGCCCAACGATAATACCAAAGGGCTCTTTTCTTACCGAAGGTGCCCAACAATCATGCTAACATGTTGTTTTCTCACATAAGGTGCCCAACGACTATGCCAAAGGGTTGTTTTGCTCATCAAAGGTGCCCAACGATCATGTCATTGTGTTGTTTTACTCACCACAAAAGAGCTAACTAGCATTTTCTCATCAAAGGTGCCCAGCAACCATACCAATAGGTTATTTACTGCATCGAAGGTGCATAATGGCAATGTTGATGAGCTTTTTTCTTATCGAAGACACCCAGTGACCATGCCATCAGGATTTTTTCTCACTGAAAGTGCTCAAGGACTATATGAACAAGTTGTTTTCTCATTGAAGGTGCACTACTACCCTGCCAATGGGTTGTTTTGCTCACCGAAGGTATCCAACGAATATGCCAATGGGCTATTTTTCCCACCAAACGTGCCTAACGATAATGTCAACAGGCTATTTTTTTCACAGAATCTACTCAGTGACTGTGCCAATGTGTTGTTTTCCTCACCAAAGTTGCCCAATGACCTTGACAATGGGTTGTTTTGCCCACCACAATTGTGCCAATGGGCTTTTTCTAGCCAAGGGTGCCCAGCGACCATGACAATGGGTTATTTAGCCAATTTATGGTGCCAAACGACAATGCCAATGGATTTTTTTCTTACCAAAGGCACCTAACAACTATGTTATTGGGAAGTTTTCTCACTGAAGGAGACTATGCGAATGAGTTTTCTCACAGAAAGTGCCTCGTAATCATGCCAATGGGTTGTTTTGTTCACCGAAGGTGCCAAGAGACCATGCCAACGGACTATTTTGACTAACAAAGGTTAGCCAACGGGCTGTTTTCTCACCAAAGGTACCCAACAACTATGCTAAAGGGCTCTTTAGCCAACGAAGGAGTGCCAATAATAATGGCAATGAGCTATTTTCTCACCGAAGGTGCCAAACGATCATGTTAATGGGTTCATTTGCTCAACAGAGATGCCTAGCGACAGTGCCAACATGTTGTTTTCTCACTGAAGGTGCCCTGCAACCATGCCAATGAGTTGTTTCGCTCACCGAAGGCGTACAACGACCTTGCCAATAGGTTGTTGTGCCTGCTGAAGGAGCCAACGAGATGATTTCTCAACGAAGTTATCTAGCGATGGTGCTAATGGGCCCTTTTTCCTACCAAAAGTGCTTAACGACAATGCCAACGGGCTATTTTCTGATCAAAGGTTCTTAGCGACCATGCCAACATATTGTTTTTCTCACTGAACGTGCACAATGATAGTGCCAATGGGATTATTTAGATCAAAAAGCACCCAGTGACTATGCCATCAAGCTGTTTTCTCACCAACTGTGCACTCGGATCGTGCCAAGTAGTTGTTTTCTCAGTAAAGGTGCCCCGCGATCGTGCCAATAGGTTGTTTTGCTCACTGAAGGCACCAAGTCACTAGGCCAATAGGCTCTTTCTGCTACTGAAGGTGCCCAACGACTGGACCAATGGGTTCTTAAGCCCATTAAAGGTATCAAAGGACAATGCCAATAGGATATTTTCTTACCAAAGGCACCCAGGGTCTATGTCATCAGGATGTTTTCTAACTGAAGGTGCCCAATGACTACGCCAATTAGTTGTTTTCTCACAAAAGTAACCCCTCGATCTTATTAATAAGTTAATTTGCTCACCAAAGGTGTCTAGAAACTATTCCAATAGACTATTTTGCATAGCAATGGTGAGCCAATGAGTTGTTTCCTCACCAAAGGTGCCCAACGATAGCTTTAACGGGCTTTTTTGCCAACAGATAGTGCCGAACAATAATGCCAATGAGCTTTTTTCTCACTGAAGGTGCCCAGCGACTGCGCCAACGGATTGTTATCTCATTGAAGGTGCCCAGCAACCACACCAATGGGTTGTTTTTCTCACCAAAGGTGCATAGCAACCATTTTAATAGGTTGATGTGCCCACTGTAGATGTGCCAACGGGCTCTTTTCTCATCGAAGTTGCCCAGTGATAGTGTGAATGGGCTCTTTTTCCTACCAAATGTCCCCAACAATAATGCAAACGGGTTGTTTTTCATTGAAGGTGCCCAACAACCCGACCAATGGGTTGTTTTTCTCACCAAAGGTGCCCAGCGACCATGCCAATGGGCTATTTTCTCAACAAAGGTTTGTCGTGACTATGCCAATGGGTAATTTTTCTCACCAAAAGTGCCAAAAAATAGTGCCAATGGGCTTTTTCTCATCGAAGACACTTAGTGACTATGCGATTGGGTTATTTTCTCACTATAGGTGCCCTGGGACTGTGTCATTAAGTTCTTTCTCACCGATGGTGCCTAATGAATGTGCCAACGACTTGTTTTGCTTGTCGAAGGTGCCCAACGTCCATATCAATAGGATGTTGTTCCTACCGCAAGTGTGTTAATGGGTTGCTTTCTTTTTGAAGGTGCCAAGTGACTATGCCAACAGGCTCTTTTTCCCACCGAAGGTGCCTAACAACAATGCCAATAAATTTTTTTCTCATCGAAGGTGGCCAACAACCATGCCAATGGGTTAATTTACTCACAAAAGGTGCCTAATGACTATACCAATGGTTGTTGTGCCCACCTCAGGGGTACCAATAGGTTGTTTTCTCATCAAAGGTGCCCAACAACTATGCCAGTGGGCTCTTTTTCCCACTGAAGGTGCCCCATGACAATATCAACGGGTTGTTTTGCTTACCAATAGTGCTTAGTCACCATGCCAAGGGGTTGTTGTTCCTATCGAAGTTGTGCCAAGGGGCTATTTTCTCATCATAAGTGCCCGACAACTGTGCTAATAAGCTCTTTTTCCCACTAAAGATGCCCAACAATAATGCTAATTGGTTGTTTTACTTATAGAAGGTGACTAACGACCATATCAAAAGGTTCTTTAGCTCACTGAAGGTGCCCAGTGATTATGCCATCGGACTATTTTCTCACGAAAGGTGCCGAGCGAGTGTTCCAATGGGCTATTTGACCTATCAAAGGGGCCCATCGATAATGTCAATGAGTTTTTTCTTACCAAAGGCACGTAGCGATAGTGCCATCGGACTGTTTTCTCATAGAAGGTGTTTAACAACAATGCTAACAAGTTGTTTTCCCACTGAAAGTGCCCAGCTACAGTGCCAACGAGTTGTTTTCTCACCAAAAGTGTCCAGTGACTAGGCCAATGGGTTGTTTTTCTCACCAAAGGTGTCCAGCGACCATGCCAATGGGTTATGCCAATTGGCTATTTTCTTATTAAAGGTTCCTAATGTCTATGCCAATGGGCTCCTTTTCGAAACAAAGGTTCCTAATAACAATGCCAATGGGCTATTTCCTCACTAAAGATGCGAAGGGACCTTCTTGTCTTTCTTATTGAAATTGCCCAACAACCTTACCAACGGGTTGTTTTGCCAAACGCAAGTGTACTAACGGGCTATTTTCTCACCAATGGTGCTTAGTGATCATGCCAATGGCCTATTTAGCCCATTGAAGGGGCCCAATGGCAATGCCAATAGTTTCTTCTTACCGAAGGCACCAGTGGCTATACCATAGGATTGTTTTCTCATCGAAGGTGCCCAACGACAATGCCAATAGGTTATTGTGCCCACCATAGGTATGCCATCAGGCTGTTTTCATAGTAAAGGTGCCCAACAACTATGCCAATGGCCTTTTTTTCCAACAGAAGGAGCCCAACAACAATGGAAATGGTTTTTTTTTGCTCACCAAAGGTGCAGTATGCCAATGGGCTCTTTTTCCTACAGGAGGAGCCCAATAACAATGAAAATGGTTTTTTTGCTCACCGAAGGTGCGCAGTGACCTTACCAATGGGTTGTTTTTCTCACTGAAGCTACCTAGTAACCTTGCCAATAAGTTGTTTTACCAAACAAAAGTGTGCTAACTGGCTATTTTATTACCAAAGTGCCCAACAACCATGCCAATGGGCTATGTAACCCATCAAAGGTGCCCAACGGCAATGCCAACGGGCCTTTTTCATACCTAAGGCCCCCACTGACTGTGTTATCAACTTGTTTTTTGACCGAAGGTGTGAAGGGACTGTGCCAACGAGCTGTTTTCTCACCAAAGGTTCCCCGTGACTGTGCCAACAGGTTTTTTTCCTTACCGAAGATGCACAGAAACCATGTCAATGAGTTGTTTGCCTAATAAAGGTGAGCCAATGGGTAGTTCTCTCACCAAAGTTCCTATTGACCTTGCCATTGGGTTGTTTTGCCCATTACAAGTTTGCTAATGAGCTGTTTTCTCACCAAAGATGCACAATGACCATACTAATGGGCTACTTAGCCCACTGAAGGCGCCCAATGACAATGTCAACGAGCTTTTTTCTTACCAAAGATGCCTAGTGACTGTGCCATCCCGTTGTTTTCTTACCGAAGCTGCCTAAGGATTGTGCCAATAAATTGTTTTCTCTTCTAGGGTGTTCCATAACCATGGCAACTGGTTATTTTGCTCATCAAAGATGTGTAGCAACCATGTCAAGTGGTTGTTTTGCCAAGAAAAGCTGAGCTAACGGTTTGTTTTCTCACAAAAAAGGGTTCGTGTTAGTGGTCTCTTTTTCCCACCAAACTTGCTCAATGGTCAGCGTTAATGATTTGTTTTCTCATCAAAGGTACTTGGTGACCATGCCAATGGGTTGTTTTCTCACCAAAGGTGCCCAATGACTGAGCGAACAAGTTGTTTTGCTCACTAAAGTTTCCTAATGACCTTTCAATAGGTTGTTTTGATCACCGAAGGTGCCCTGTGACCATGCCAATGCATTGTTTTGCCCACCAAAGATGTGTCAAAGGGCTATTTTTTTGTTAAAGATGTGCCATTGGGCTATTTTCTCACTGAAGCTGCCTAGTGACTATATCAACTAGTTGTTTAGCTCACCAAAGGTGCTTAACAACCATATTAATGGGTTGATTTGTACACCAAAGTTGTGCCAACAGGTTATTTTCTCACCAAAGTTACCCACCAAAGGTGCTCAATGATAGTGCCAACAGGCCATTTCCTCTCCAAATGTACCCAAAGATCATGCCAACAGGTTGTTTTTCGACTGAAAAAGCCCATCAACCTTACCAACAAGTTGTTTTGCACATCAAAGGAGCCCAGTGACTAGCCCAATTGGTCATTTTGCCCACCTCAGGTATGTGAACGAGTTTTTTTCTTACTAAAGGCACCCAGCGACTGTGCCATTGGGCTGTTTTCTCACAGAAGGCGCTCAGGGACTGTGCCAATGAGATGTTCTCATCAGAGGTTCCCAACGACCTTACCAGTAGGTTGTTTTGCTCATTGAAGGCATTCAAAGACTGTGCTAATGGGCTTTATTTCCCACCAAAGGTGCCTAATTACAATGCTAATGGTCTATTTTCTCACCAAATGTGCCCAGCAATTGTGCCAATATGTTGTTTTCTTACCGACGGTGCCCAACGACCTTGCCAATGTGTTCTTTTTCTCACCACAAGTGTGTTAATAGGCTTCCTTATGCCAAAGGTAACCAGTGACTATGCCAATAGTTATTTAACCCGTCAAAGGTGTCAAACAACAACACTAATGGGATTTTTTCTTACTAAAGGCATCCAACAATTGTGCCCAAGGACTATGCCAACTAGTTGTTTTCTCACAGAAAGTGCCTTTTGATCCCACCAACGGGTTGATTTGCTCACTGAAGGTGCCCAACGACCATGCAAATAGGTTATTTCAATTGCTAAAGTTGCCTAGCAATCATGCCAATAGGTTGTTATGCCCATCGCAGGTGTGCCAATGAGATGTTTTTCCTACTAAAAGTTCCCCACAATAATTCCAACAACTATGCCAATTGGCTCTTTTTCCTACTAAAGGTGCCCTATAACAATGCCAACAGGTTGTTTTGCTCACCAAAGGTGCCCAACGACCATGCCAACGGATTGTTTAGCTCACTAAAGGTGCCCAACGACCATGCCAATGGGTTGTTGGGCCCACCAAAGATCTAACAATGGGCTACTTTCTCATCAAAGGTGCCCAGTGACTGTGGTCATGGGCTTTTTCACTCATATGCTCTTTTTCCTATCGAAGGTGCCCAACTACAATGCCAACCAATTGTCTTCTCATCGAACGTGCCCAAAAATCAGAGCAACAGGTTGTTTTGCTCACTAAATGTACTCAGTCACTATGCCAATGGGTAGTAGTGACCACTGGAGGTATGCAAACATGTTTTTTTCTCATTGATAGTGTCAAACGAATGTGCCAATGGGCTATTTTATCACTAAAGATGCTCTACGTCCGTGCCAATGGGTTGTTTTGCTCACCAAAGGCGCCCAGCAACCATGTCAACAGGCTATTGTGGCCACTGCAGGTGTGACAACAAGTTGTTTTCTCATTGGAGTTGCCTTATGACAATGCCAAAGGGCTCTTTTATCACCAAAGGTGCCATACGTCTGTGCTAACGGGTTGTTTTCTCACCAAAGGTGCCCAACAATCGTGCCAATGGGTTGTTGTGCCTTCCATAAGTGTGACAACAGGCTGTTTTCTCATTGAAATTGTCCAATGACTATGCCATTAGACTATTTTCTCACCAAAGTTACCTAAGAACTGTGCCAATGAGTTGTTTTCTCATCGAAGGTGCCCAACGACAATGCCAATAAGTTGTTTTCTCACCAAAGGTGCCTAGCTACAGTGACAACTACTTGTTTTCTAACCGAAGACTCCCTACGACGAAGCCTACAGGTTGTTTTGCTCACCGAAGGTATCCAGCGACCCTGCTAATACGTTATTATGCCCATCGCAGTTATGCCAAAGCACTGTTTTCTCTTTGACGCTTCCCAACGATTGTGCCAATGGGCTTTTTTCCTATCAAAGGTACCCAACAATAATGCCAAGGGGTTGTTTTCTCACTAAAGGTGCCTAGTGACCTTGCCAATGGGTTGTTTTTCTCACCGAAGTTGCCGAATGACCTTGTCAATGGATTGTTTTGCCCAAAAAGGATGAGTTAAATGCATGTTTTGTTACCGAATACACCCACCAATTGTATCATTGAGTTGTTTTCTCACCGAAGCTATCCATAGATTGTTCCAACGAGTTGTTTTCTTTCTAAAGGTGCCTCACAACCATGCCAACGGGCTGTTTTGCTCACTGAACATGCCTAACGACCATATCAATAGGATGTTTTGTTAAACAAAGGTCAACTAATAGGTTGTTTTCTCACCAAAAGTGCCAAAAGACCATGCTAATGGTCCCTTTTACCCACTCAAGGTGTCCAATGACAACGCCAATAGATTTTTTCTCATTGAAACTGCCCAAGAATCATGCTAACAGGTTGTTTTCTCACTGAAGGTGTCCAGTGACTGTGCCATCAAATTGTTTTACTCACTGAAGGTGCCCAACAATATTGCCAACGAGTTGTTTTGCTCACCGAAGGTGCCCTACAACCATGCCAACATGTTGTTTTGCCCACCAAAGATGTGTCAAAGGGCTTTTTTTAACCACAGATGTGCCATCAGGATGTTTTCTTACCGAAGGTTCCTAATGACCATGTGAAGGAGTTGTTTCTCTCACCCAAGGTGCTCCAAGACCATGTTGATGGGTTGTTTTGCCCACCAAATTCATGCCAACAGGCTTCGAAGTTTCCCAGTAATTGTGTCAATGGGCTCTTTTACCCACTAAAGGTGCCCAACGACAATGTCAATGGGTTGTTTCCTCCCTGAAGATGCCCAGAGACTATGCCAATAGGTTGTTTTCTAACCAAAGGTGCCCATTGAACATACCAATGGGTTGCTTTACTCATCAAAGGTGCCCAGCGATCATGCCAATGGATCGTTTTGCCCACCGCAGGTATACCAACGAGTTATTTTCTCACCAATAGTACCGAACAACTATGCCAATAAGCTCTTTAGCCCACCAAAGGTGACTAATAACAATCACAAGGGGCTCTTTTCTTACCAAAGGTGCTCAGTGACCGTGCTAATAGGTTGTTTTCTCACAAAAGGTGCCCAACGACCATGCCAAAGGGTTGTTTTGCTCATCAAAGTTGCCCAGCGACCATGTCATTGGGTTGTTTTGCTAACCAGAATTATGCTAACTGATACTTTCTCACCAAAGGTTCCCAGCGATCATACCTAAGGGTTATTTAGCCCACCGAAGGTGCCAACAACAATGTGAACAATCTTTTTCTTACCAAAGGAACCCAACGACTGTGCCATCAGGCTGTTTTCTCACTAGAGGTGCTCAACGATTGTGCCAACGAGTTATTTTCTTATCAAAGGTGGCATGTGACCCTACCGATTGTTTGTCTTGCTCACTAAAGGCATCCAGCTACTGGGCTAATGGGCTCTTTTTCCCATCGAAGGTGGCCAATGATAATGCTAACGGGCTGTTTTCTCACATAATGTTCCCAACAATTGTGCCAATGTGTTGTTCTTCTCAACAATGGTGCACTACGACCTTACCAATGGGTTGTTTTACCCACCACAAGTGTGCCAATGGGCTTTTTGTCACCAAAGGTACCCAGCGACCATGATAATGGGTTATTTAGCCCATCAAAGGTGCCAAACGACTCTTCTAATGAGCTCTTTTTCCCACTGAAGGTGCCCAATGATTATGGCAATGAATTGTTTTCTCACCGAAAGTGCCCAAGAACCATGCCAATGGGTTGTTTTGCACACTAAATGTGCTCAGTGACCATACCAATAAGTTGTAGTTCCCACCGTTGGTATGCCAATAGGGTGTTTTCTCATTGAAGTGCCAAACGAATGCGCCAATGGGCTCTTTTTCCCACCGAAGGGGCTCCATGACAATGTCAAAGTGCTCTTTTCCTACCGAAGGTGCCCAGCGACCATGAAAATGGGTTGTTTTGCTCACCAAATTTCCCTAGTGACTATGCTAATGAGTTGTGGTACCCACTATAGATGTGCCAAAGGGTTGTTTTCTCATCGAAGATGCCTAACGACTTTGCCAATAGGCTTTTTTTTCCTATTGACGGTGCCCCACCATAATACCAATGAGTTGTTTTGGCTCTTATAAGGTGCCTAGTGACTATGCCAATAGACAGTTGTCATGCCCATCGTAGGTATGCCAGCGGGTTGTTTTGTAATTAAAGGTACCCAACGACTTTACTGATGGGCTCTTTTTACTGCCGAAGGTGCCTAATGCCAATGCCAATGGGTTGTTCTTTCACCAAAGGTGCCCAATAGTCATAAAAATGGGTTGTTTTGAGCACTGAAGTGTAGAACGACCATGTTGATTGGTTTTTGTGCCCATCGTAGGTGTGTCAACGGATTGTTTTTCATCAAAGTTACCTGGTGATAGTGCCAATGGTCACTTTTTCCCACCAAAGCTGCCCAATAGTAATGTCAATGGGCTATTTTCTCACCAAAGGTTCCTTGTGAGTATGTGAATTGGTTATTTTTCTCACTAAAGGTGCCCAACGATAGTGCCAACAAGCTTTTTATCATCAAAGGCGCCCATCAACTATACCATCGGGTTGTTTTCTCACCGTAGGTGTGTTGGGACCATGTCATCCAGTTTTTTCTCACCGAAGGTGCCTTGCGATCATGCCAAATGGTTGTTTTGATCACCAAAGGTGCCAAGCATCCATGTCAATAGGTTGTTGTGCCTACTGCAGATGTGCTTATGGTTTGCTTTCTCATCAAAGGAGCTAACTGACCATGCTAATGGGCTCTTTTTCCCACCAAAGGTGCCCAAAAATAATGCCAACGGGTTGTTTTCTTGCCGAAGGTGGCCAACAACTGTGCCAATGGGTTAGTTTACTCACCAAAGATGCCTAACAACCATCGATTGTTGTGCCCACCACAAGTGTACCAAGAGATTGTTTTCTCACCGAAGCTACCCATCAACTATGCCAATGGGCTCTTTTACCACTGAAGGTGCCCCATGACAATACCAACAGGTTGTTTCGCTCACCAATGGTGCCCAGCAACCATGCCAATGGGTTGTTCTAATCACCAAAGATGCCTAGCGACCATACTAATGGGTTTTTATGCCCATCGAAGGTGTGCCAACGAGCTACTTTCTCATCTTAGGTGCCCAACAATTGTGCCAATTGGCTCTTTTCCTACTGAACATGCCCAAATACAATTCCAACGGGTTGTTTTCTCACTGAAGGTGCCCTAGGACTGTGCCAATGGGTTGTTTTCTCACCAAAAGTGCCCAGCGACGATGCTAATTAGTTGTTGTGTCCATTGGAGGTGTACTAATAGGTTGTTTTCTCATTGAAGGTGCCCAACAATTGTGCCAATGGGCTCTTTTCCCTACGAAAGGAGCCCAATGAAAATGTAAATGAGTTGTTTTGCTCACCAAAGGTGCCCAACGACTATGCCAATGGGATGTTTAGCTGACTGAAGGTGCCCAGTGATTGTGCCATTAGACTGTTTTCTCACCAAAGGTGCCTAACGACTATTCCTATAGTCTATTTAGCCCATCAAGGGGCCCAATGACAATTTCAACTAGTTTTTTCTTATCAAAGACACCCAACGACAGTGCCATTAGACTGTTTTCTCATTTAAGGTGAACAACAACAATGCCAATAGCCTATTTGCTCACCAAAGGTGCCCAGATATAGTGCGAACAAGTTGTTTTCTCACCGAAGGTTCAAGCAACCACACCAACGGGTTGTTTTGCTCACCAAAGGTATCTAGTGGCCATGCTAGTGGGTTGTTGTGCCTATCGTTGGTGTGCCAACTGGCTATTTTCTCATTAAAGCTGCCCAATGTCTCTGCCAATAGGCTAATTTTCCAAGCGAAGGTTCCCATCAATAATGCCAATGAGCTATTTTCTCACCAAAGATGCCCAGTGACCTTGCCATTGGGTTGTTTTTCTCACTGAAAGTGGCCAACGACCTTGCCAATGAGTTGTTTTACCTAACACAAGTGTGCTAATAGGCTATTTGCTCACCAAATGTGCCCAACGCTCGTGCAATGGACTATTTAGCCCACCAGAGAGGCCCAACGACAATGTCAAAGGGTTTTTCTTACTGAAGGCACCCAGTGGTTGTGCCATAGGACTATTTTTCTCACTGAAGGTGCCCAATGAGAACGTAAACATGTTTTTTCTCACCAAAGGTGCCCGGATACTATGCCAACTAGTTTTTTTCTCATAAAAGGTCCCAGCAATTGTGTCGACGGGTTGTTTTGGTCACCAAAGTTATCCAGTGACCATGCCAATGGGTTGTTGTGTGCACCGTAGGTATACCAATGAATTGTTTTCTCATTAAAATTGCCCAACAACTGTGCCAATGGGGTCTGGTTTTTTGCTCACCAAAGGAGCACAGTGACCTTTCCAATGAGTTTTTTTTTTCATTGAAGGTGCCCAATGACCTTTCCAATTGATTGTTTTGCCCAACAAAAGTGTGCTAGATTTCTATTTTCTCACCAAAGGTGCCCAACAATCATGTCAATAGGCTATTTAACCTACTTATCGACCTGTGTTCTCACCGAAGGTGTGAAGGGACTGTGCCAACGAGTTGTTTTCTCACCGAAGGTGCCCCGTGACTATGCCAACAAGTTGTTTGCCTTACCGAAGATGCTCAACGACCATGTCAACGAGCTATTTGCCCAATAAAGATGAGCCAACGGGTAGTTTTCTCACCAAAGGTACCCAATGACATTGCCAATAGGTTGTTTTGTCCACTACAAGTGTGTTAATGAGTTGCTCTCTCACCAAAGGTGCCCCGCGACATACCAATGGGCTATTTAGCCCTCCGAAGGTGCCCTCACAATGTCAATGGGCTTATTTCTTACTAAAGGTGCCCAGTGACTGTGTCATCGGGCTGTTTTCTCACCGAAGTTGCCCAATGATAGTGCCAACGAGTTGTTTTCTCACCTAAGGTGCTCCACAACCATGCCAACAAGTTGTTTCGCTCACCTAATATGTCTAGCGACCATGTCAACGGGCTATTTTGCAAAACAAAGGTGAGGCAACGGGTTATTTTCACACTAAAAGTGCTGAGCGTTCGTGTTAATGGTCTCTTCTGCCCACCAAAGGTGCCTAATGACAACACCAACAGGTTTCTTTCTTATGAAAGGTGCCTAGTGGCCGTGCTATTAAGCTATTTTCTCACTGAAGGTGCTCGATGATCGTGCCAACAAGTTGTTTTGATCACTCAAGTTACCTAATGACCTTTCCAACGGGTTGTTTTGTTCACTGAAGGTGTCCTGTGACCATGGCAACGTGTTGTTTTGCCCACCAAAATGTGTCAAAGGGCTATTTTTTAACCAAAGATATGCTAGTGGGCTATTTTGTCGTCGAAGGTGCCCAGTGACTATATTAATGAGTTGTTTTGCTCACCAAAGGTGCTCAACAACCATATCAACGAGTTGTTTTGTGCATCAAAGTTATGCCAATAAGCGATTTTCTCACCAAAGTTACCCAGCAATTGTGCCTATACGCTCTTTTACCCATCGAAAGTGCCTAATGACAATGCCAACTTGTTGTTTCCTCACTGATGGTGCCGAGATACCTTGCCAATGAGTTCATTTCCAACTGACAGTCCCCATCAACCATACCAACGGGTTGTTTTGCACATCGAAGCTGCCCAGTGACCATGCAAATGGGTAGTTTTGCCCACTGCAAGTATGCCAATGGGTTGTTTTCTCACTGAAGGTGCCCAGTGACAGTGCCAATAGGCTCTTTTGCCTACCAAAGGTACCCAACAATAATGCCAAAAGGCTCTTTTCTAAATGAAGATGCCTAGCGACTATGCTAATAGGTTGTTTTCTCACAGAAGGTGCCGAATGACTGTGCCAAAGGGTTGTTTTGCTCATCGAAGGTGCCCAGCGACCATGTCAACGAGTAGTTTTTTCCATGACAAGTATGTTAATTGGCATTTTTTGATGAAAGTTGCCTAGCGACTAGACTAATAGGTTATTTATTGCACCGAAGGTGTCCAACAGCCATACCAACAAGCTTTCTTCTTACTGAAGGCACCCAACAACTGCTCCATCAGACTATTCTCTCACAAAATGTGCTCAGGGAGCATGCTAACGAGTTGTTTTCTCATCAAAGGTGCCCCATGACCATGCCAATATGTTGTTTTGCTCACCGAAGGCATCCAACGACTATGCCAATAGACTCTATTTCCCCAAAGGTGCCTCATGATAATGCCAACGTGTTGTTTTTCTCACCGAATGCTACTAGCAACTGTGCCAATGTGTTGTTTTTCTCACCGAAGGTGCCCAGTGACCTTTCCAATGTGTTGGTTTGCCTACCACAAGTGTGCTAATGAGCTTCTTCTCACCAAAGGTAACCAATAACTACGTCAATGGGTTATTTAGCCCATCGAAGGTGTCAAACGACAATGCCAAAGGCATTCAGCGACTGTGCCATCAGGATGTTATCTTACCAAAGGTGCCCAGGGACTATGCTGACTAGTTTTTTTCTTAAAGAAGGTGCCCCTTGATCATGCCAATGAGTTGATTTGCTCACCGAAGGTGCCCAGAGACCGTGCCAAAGGACTATTTTGCCTAACAAAGGTGAGCGAATGACCTTTTTTCCTACCAAAGTTGCCCAACGACTGTGCTATTGGGCCTTTTTTCCTACCGAAGGTGCCCCACGACAATGCCAAAGGGCTCTTTTATCACCAAAAGTTCCCTACGTTTATATCAACGAGTTGTTTTGCTCACCAATGGTCCACAGTAACCATGATAAGGGGTTGTTGTGCCCATCGCAGTTGTGACGATGAGCTATGTTCTCATAAAAGTTGCCCAGCAACTGTGCCATCAAACTATTTTCTTAACAAAGGTGCCTAAGGACTATGCCAACTAGTTGTTTTATTACCAAAGGTGCCCAACGACAATGCCAACAGGTTGTTTTCTCACTGAAGGTGCCCAACTATAGTACCAATGACTTACATTCTCGTCGAAGCCTCCCAACGACTGTGCTAATGAGGTTATTTTGATCACCGAAGGTATCCAATGACCATGCCAATGGGTTGTTATGCCTACCGCAGCTGTGCCAACGGGCTATTTTCCTATTAGAGATGCCCAATGACTTTGCCAATGCGCTCTTTTCCCACCAAAGGCTCCTAATAACAATACTAAGGGGTTGTTTTCTCACTGAAGGTTCCTATTGACCTTGCCAATGTGTTGTTTTTCTCACCGAAGGTGCCCAATGACCTTTCCAATGGGTTGTTTTGCCCAACAAATATGTGCTAAAGGTCTGTTTGCTTACAACGGGTGCCTATCGACTGTGTCATCTAGTTATTTTCTCAACAAAAATGCCCATGGATCGTACCAATGAGTTGTTTTCTCCCTGAAGGCGCCTCACAACCATGCCAACGGGTTGTTTTGATTAACGAAGATGCCTAGCAAACATGTTAACGAGATGTTTTGCCAAACAAAGGTTAGTCAACAGGTTGTTTTCTCAGCAAAAGTGCCAAGTGACTGTACTAATAGTCTCTTTTATCTATTGAAGGTGCCCAATGACAATGCCAACATGTTGTTTTCTCATCGAAGGTGCTCAACAATTGTGGTAAGACATTGTTTTGTAACCAAAAATGCCTAGCAACTGTGCCAACAAATTGTATTGCTCACCGAAGGTGCCCAATGACTTTGCCAATGGGTTGTTTTACTCACCGAAGGTGCCATGCAGCCATGCCAACATGTTGTTTTCCCAGCAAAGATGCATAAAAAGGCTTTTCTTTACTAAAGATGTGCCATCGGGCTGTTTTCTTACTAAAGATTCTCAACGACCCTATCAACAAGTTGTTTTGCTCACTGAAGGTGCTCAATAACCATGTCGATGGGTTAATTTTCATACCAAAGTTGTGCCAATCGTCTATTTTCTCACTGAAGTTACCCAATAACTATGGTATGGGCTCTTTTGCCAACTAAAGGTGCCCAATGACACTGCTAATAGGTTGTTTCCTCACTAAAGATGCGCGGAGACCACACCAATAGGTTGTTTTCCAACTAGAGGTGCCCATTGACAATACCTATGGATTGTTTTGCCCACAATAGGTGTCTAATAGGCTATTTTCTCACTAAAAGTACCCAGCGATTATTCCAATAGGCTCTTCTTTGGAGCAAAGGTGCCAAACAATAATGACTCTTTTCTCACTGAAGGTGCCCAACAATCGTGCTAACAGGCTGGTTTTGCATAGAAGGTGCCCAATAAGCATGCCAAAAGGTTGTTTTGCTCATCAAATGTGCCTAGTGACCATGTCATTGGGTTGTTTTACTCACCACAAATGTGCTAACTGGCATTTTCTCACCAAAGGTGCCCAATGACCTTACCGATGGGTTATTTAGCCCGCTGAAGGTGCCCAACGACAATGTCAATGAGGTTTTCTCTTACTAAAGGCTCCCAGCGACTGTACTGTTATGCTTTTTTTCTCATTGAAGGTGCTCAGGGATCAGACCAATGAGTTGTTTTCTCATTGAAGGTTCCCCGCGACCTTGCCAATTGGTTTCTCTGCTCACCGAAGGTGTCCAGCGACTGTGCCAATGAGCTCTTTTTCCCACCGAAGGTTCCCAACAACATTGCCAATGGGTAGTTTTCTCAGAGAATGTGCCCAGCAATTGTGCCAATGTGTTGTTTTTCTCACCAAAGGTGGACATCGACCTTGTCAATGGTTGTTTTGCTCGCCACAAGTGTGCCAATGGTCTTTTAATAACTAAAGGTACCCAGCGGCCGTGACAATGGGTTATTTAGCCCATCAAAGGTGCCGAATAGCAAGACAAACGGGCTTTTTTCTTACCAAAGGCATCCAGTAACTGTGCCATTGTGATGTTTTCTCACTGAACGCGCCAAGAGATTAAGCCAATAAGTTGTTTTCTCACAGAAAGTTTCGTACGATCATGTCAATGGGTTGTTTTGCTCACGGAAGATGCCAAAAGACTATGCCAATAGACTGTTTTGCCCAAAAGGTGAGCTAACAGGCTTTTTTCTTAACAAAGGTTCCCAACGACTGTGCTAATGTGCTCTTTTACCCATGAAGTTGCCCAATAATGTTGCCAACGCCAATGAGTTATTTTCTGACTGAAGGTTCCCAACAATCGTGCTAATGGGCTCTTTTACCCACCAGAGATGCCCAACGACCTTGCCAACAGGTTGTTTTCTCACTAAAGGTGCCCAGTAATCATGCCAAAGGGTTGTTTCGCTCATCGAAGGTGTATAGCGACCCTATCAATGGGTTGTTATGCCCGCCGAAGGTGCTAACAAGCTGTGTTCTTGTCGAGGTTACCTAGCAACGGTGGCAATGAGCCCTCTTTCCTACCAAAGGTGCCCAACAATAATGCCAATGGGTTATTTTCCCACAAAGGTTCCTAACGACCATGCCAATGGGTTGTTATTCTCACCGAAGATGCCTAATGATAGTGCCAACGGGATTTTTTTGATCTAAGGTGCCTAGTGACTATGCCATCTGGCTGTTTTTCTCACTGAAGGTCTAACGAGACTATGCCAACTAGTTGTTTTCTTGGCAAAGGTGCCTTATGACCGTGTCAACAGGTTGTTTTGCTCACCAAAGGCATCCAGCGACTGTGCCAATAGGTTCTTTTGCCGACAAAAGGTGACCAATGACAATGCTAAGGGGCTTTTGTCTCACCGAAGGTGCCCAGCGATAGTGCTAATAAGTTGTTTTCTCAGAGAAGATGCACAACGACTATGCCAAATGATTGTGTCAATGGGCTTTTTATCACCAAAGCTACCTAGCGACCATGAAAATGGGTTATTTAGCCCATCAAAGGTGCCAAACGGCAACGCCAATGAACTTTTTCCTTACCAAAGGCACCCAGCGACTGTGCCATTAGGATGTTTTCTCACCAAAAGTGCCCAAAGATTAGGCCAACGAGTTGTTTTCTCACTGAAAGTGCCTCGAGATCGTGCCAATAGGGTGTTTTGTAAACTGAAGGTGCCAAAAGACTGTGTCAACTGGTTGTTTTTCTCATCGAAGGTGCCTAATGATAGTGCCAACAAGATTTTTAAGAACGAAGGCACCCAACAACTGTGCCATCGAGTTGTTTTCTCATAGAAGGTGTAATGGGACCGTGCTTACTAGTTGTTTTCCAGCAAAGGTGTCTCACAACTATGCCAATGGGATGTTTTGCTCACCAAAGGCATCTAGCGACTAGGCCAATGGGCTCTTTTTTCCATCGAAGGTGCCCAATGATAATGCTAAAAGGTTGTTTTCTCACCGAATGTGCTTAGCGACTCTGCCAATATGTTATTTTTCTCACCAACGTGCCCAATGACTACACCAACTAGTTGTTGTCTCATAGAAGGTGCCCCTTGATTATGCCAATAGGTTGATTTACTCACCGAAGGATTCCAGAGACTGTGCCGATGAATTGTTTTGCCTAGGAAAGTTATGTCAATGGTTGTTTTCTCACCAAAGGTGTCCAACGACTACACTAATGGCCTCTTTTGTCCGTAGATGGTGCCTAGCGCCAACGAGATGTTTTCTCGCCGAAGGTGCCAAGTGACTATGTTAACGGGCTGTTTTCTTACCAAAAGTGCCCAATGACCACACCAACGGGTTGTTGTGCTCAACGAAGGTGTGCGACAACCATGCCAATGGGTAGATGCGCCCACTGGAGGTGTGCCAATGGGCTCTTTTCTCATCGAAGTTGCTCAGTGACAATGTGAATTGGTTCTTTTTCCCACCAAATGTGCCCAACGACAATGCCAATGGGCTATTTTGTCACCAATGTTTCCTAGCAATCGTGCCAACGGGTTGTTTTTCTCACCAAAGGTGCCCAGCGATAGTGCCAATAGACTTTTTTGGATCGAAGGCACCAAGTTGGCCTCAGACCATTTTCTCACTAAAGGTGCATTGGGACCGTGCCAATAAGTTGTTTTCTTACCAAGGGAGCCCAATGACCATGCCAATAGCTTGTTTTGCTCACTGAAGGTGCCCAAAATCTATATCAATAGGTTGTTGTGACCATCGCAGGCTTGCCAACGGGTTGGTTTCTCATCGAAGGTGCCTAGTGATTTTATAAATAAGCTCTTTTTCCCACCGAAGGTGCCCAATGATAATGCAATCAGGTTGTTTTCTCACCAAAGGTGCCCAACAATTGTGCCTTTGAGTTGTTTTGCTCATCCAAGATGCCCAGTGACCATGTAATAGGTTGCTGCGCCCACCGTAGTTGTGCCAACAGGTTATTTTCCCATCAAAGTTATCTAGCGACTGTGTGAGTAAGTTCTTTTTCCTAACAATGGTGCCCTGCAATAATGCCAACAGGTTGATTTGCTCATAGAAAGTGTCCAACGATCATGTCAACGAGTTGTTTAGGTCACAAAGGTGCCCAATCATTATGCCAATGGGTTGTTGTGCCCACCGTAGGTATGCAAACGAGTTGATTTCTCATCAAAGATGCCTAACGACTATGCTAATAGGCTTTTTTCCAACATAAGGTGCGGCAATGCTAATAGGTTGTTTTCTCACCGAAGGTGCCCTTCAACTATGCCAGCAGGTTGTTTTGCTTATGAAAGGTGCCCAATAGCCATGCCAATGGGTTGTTGTACCCACTGCAAGTGTGCCAACAATCTGTTTTCTCATTGAAGGTTCCCAATAGCTATGCCAATTGGCTCTTTTTCCTACAAAAGAAGCCCAATGATAATGCCAATGAGTTGTTTTGCATACCGTAGGTGTGCCAACTGGTTTCCTTCTCATCGATGGTGCCAAGCGACTATGCCAATTGGCCCTTTTTCCCATCGCAGGTGCATAGTAACAATGTCAATGAGTTGTATTCTCACCGAAGGTGCCCAAAAATCATACAAACAGGTTGTTTTGCTCACGAAAGTTGCCCAGCGATCATGCCAATGGCTTGTTGTGCCCACTGGAGGTGTGCCAATACGCTATTTTCTTATCGAAGGTGCCCAACAGCTACACTAAAGGTCTCTCTTTCCCACTAAAAGTGCCCCATGACAACGCTAACAAGTTATTTTGCTTACCGAAAGTGCCCAAAGACCATGCCAACAAGTTGTTTAGCCCACCGAAGATGCCTAGCGACCATGTCAATGGTTGTTGTGCCCACCGAAGGTCTACCAACTGGTTGCTTACTCATCAAAGGTGCCCTGTAACTCTGCTAATAGGCTCTTTTTTCCAACGAAGGTGCCCAATGAAATGCTAACGGATTCTCTTCTTCGTGAAGGTGCCCAAAAATTATGCCAATAGGTTGTTTTGCTCACCAAATGTGCCTAGTGACCACGCCAATGAGTTATAGTTCCCGCCTTTGGTATGTCAACAGACAATTTTCTCATCAAAGGTGCCAAACGAACGTGCCAATGGGCTCTTTTCCCAGCAAAGGTGCCCACGATAATGCCAGAGGGCTCTTTTTGCATCGAAGGTGCCCTATGACTGTGCCAAAGGATTGTTTTGCTCACTGAAGGTCCGCAGTGACCATGCCAATGAGTTGTTGTGCTTACTACAGATGTGCCAACGGGTTATTTTCTCACCAAAGGTGCCCAATGACTTTGCCAATGGGCTCTTTTTCCCCCCAACAGTGCCCCACGACAATGCCAACAAGCTTTTTTTCTCATACAAAGTGCACAGTGACTTTGCCAATGGATTGTTTTCCTTATGAAAGATGCCCAGTTACTATGCCAATGTATTGTTATGCCCATCGTAATGTGCCAATAGGCTGTTTTCTAATTAAAGGTACCCAGCGACTTTGCCAATGAGCTCTTTTTACCTCTGAAGATGCCTAAAGACAATGCCAACATGTTGTTCTTTCACCTAAGGTGCCCAACGACCATGCCAACGGGTTATTTGCCTCATCGAAGGTATATAGTGGCTATGCCAATTGGTTGTTGTGCCCACTGTAGGTGTGCAAACAGGTTGTTTTTCCATTGAAGTAGGTGTGCAAACAGGTTGTTTTTCCATTGAAGTTGCCCAACGATAGTGTCAATTAGCACTTTTTCCCACCAAAGCTGCCCACTGGTAATGCCAATGCATTATTTTCTCATCAAAGGTTCCTAATGACCATGCCAACGGGTTGTTTTTATCACCTAAGGTGTCTAAAGATAGTGCCAAGGATCTTTTTCTTTTCGAAGGCACCCGGTTACTATGCCATCAGGTTGTTTTCTCATAGTTGGTGCATTGGGACCATGCCATCAGGTTTTTTCCTCACCAAGGGTACCGAACGGCCGTGCCAGTGGGTTGTTTTGCTCACTGAAGGTACCAAGCGTTTATGCGAATGGGTTGTTATGCCTATTGCAGATGTGTCAATCGGTCTTTTTGTCATCAAAAGTTCCCAATGTCCATGCCATTGGGATATTTTTGCCACCAAAGGTGCCCAACTGCAATGCGAACGAGTTTTCTTCTAACCAAAGGTACCCAAAAACCATGCCAACGGGTTATTTTGCTCACCAAAGATGCCCAATGACTATACCAATGGGTTGTTGTGCCTATTGTAGGTCTACCAACAGGCTATTTTGTCATCGAAGGTTCCCAGCGACTATACCAATGGACTCTTTTTCCCACCAAAGGTTCCCCATGACATTACCAAGGAGTTCTTTTGATCACCGAAGGTGCCCATTGACTATGCCAATGCATTGTTGTGCCCATCGCAGGTGTGCCAATAGGCTGCTTTCTCATCATAAGTGTGTAACAACTGTGCCAATAGGCTCTTTTTCCTACCGAACGTGCCCAACAATAATGTCAATGGTTTGTTTTCCCACCAAGGTGCCCTAGGACCATGCCAATAGGTTGTTTTGCTCGTCAAAAGTGTCCAGCGAGATGCTAATGGGTTATTATGCCCACTGTAGGTGTACCAACGGGCTGTTTTCTCCTTGAAGGTGCCCAACAATTATGTCAATGGGCTCTTTTTCCCATAAAAAAAGCCCAATGAGAATGTAAACAAATTGTTTTACTCACTAAAGGTGCCCAACGATCATGCTAATGGGACGTTTAGCTCACCGAAGGTGCCCAATGACTGTGCCATTAGATTATTTTCTCACCAAAGGAGCCCATGACTGTTACAATGGGCTATTTAACCCAGCAAAGTGACCCAATAACAATGTCAATGGGTTTTTTTGTATTGAAGGCGCCCAGTGACTATGCATCAGACTGTTTTCTCACTGAAAGCACTTAACAACAATACCAGCAAGTTGTTTTCTCTCCTAAGGTGCCCAGCTATAGTGCAAATGAGTTGTTTTCTCATTGAAGGTTACTAGTGATCGTGCCAACGGTTTGTTTTTCTCAACAAAGGTGTCCAGTGACCATGCCAATGGGTTGTTGTCCCCACTACTGGTGTGCCATTGGGCTGCTTTCTCTTTGAAGGTGCCCAACGAATGTGCCAATGGGCTCTTTTGGCAACTGAAGGTTCCCAACAACAATGCCAATGGGCTATTTTCTCACCGAAGATGCCAAATGACCTTGCCAATGGGCTATTTTCCTTATTGAAAATGTCCAATGACCTTGCCAATGAAGTATGCTAATGGTATATTTTCTTACCAAAGGTGCCCAATGACCATGCCAATGAGTTATTTAGCCCGTTGGAGGGGCTCATCAGTAATACCAACAGGTTTTTTCTTACTGAAGGAACCATGTGGCTGTGCCATGAGATTGTTTTCTCACCGAAAGTTCCCAACTGCTATTTCAACGTGTTGTTTTCTCACCGACGGTCCCAACGATCGTGCCAACAGGTTATTTTGGTCACCAAAGGTGTTAAGTGACCATGCTAATGGGTTATTGTGCCCACCGTATGTGTGCCAATCGGTTATTTTCTCATTAAAGGTGCCCAACAACTGTGCCAATAGGCTTTTTTTTCCCTCTGAAGGAGGCCAACGATAATGCAAATGGGGTGTTTTACTCACCAAATGTCCGCAGTAACCTTACCAATGGGTTGTTTTTCTCAATAAAGGTGCCCAGCGACTTTGCCAACGGGTTGTTTTGCCCAACAAAAGTGTGCTAAGTGGCTATTTTCTCGCCAAAGTTGTCCAACAACTGTGCCAATGCGCTATTTAGCCAACCAAATTGCCTAATGGCAATGCCAACTGGACTTTTTCATACCTAAGGCACCCAGCGACTTTGCTATTGAGTTGTTTTCTCACCGAAGGTGTGAAGGGACTGTGCCAGTAAGTTATTTTATCACTGAACATACCTACGATTGTGCCAACGGGTTGTTTTCTTCACCGAAGATGCCTAATAACCATAAAGGTGAGCCAACGGGTAGTTTTCTCACCAAAAATCCCTAGTGCACTTGCCACTGGGTTTTTTGGTCGATTACAAGTGTGCTAACAAATTGTTTTCTCACCAAAGGTGCTCAGTGACCATACCAATGGGCTACTTAGCCCATCGAAGGTGTCCAATGACAATGTCAACTGGCTTTTTTCTTACCGAAGATGCCTAATAATGGTGCCATCGAGCTGTTTTCTCACCGAAGCTACTATAGGATCGTGCTAAGGAGTTGTTTTCTCACCAAAGGCACCCCACAACCATGCCAACAAGTTATTTTGCTCACTAAAGATGCCTACCCACCACATCAAAGGGCTGTTTTGCTAGGCAAAGGTGAGCTAACAGAGTTGTTTTCTTACCAAAAATGCCAAGCGTCCATGCTAATGTCTCTTTTGCCTACTAAAGGTGCCCAATGACAACGCCAACGGGTTGTTTTCTGATCAAAGGTGCCTAATAACTGTGCTAACAGGTTGTTTTGTCACCAAAGTTACTCAGTGACCATGCAGCAAGTTGTTTTACTCACCGAAGTTGCCCAATGACCTTGCCAATGGGTTGTTTTGCTCATCGAAGGTTCCCTACGACCATGCCAACGTGTTGTTTTGCCCACTAAAGATATATCAAAGGGCCTTTTTTTTACCAAAGATGTGTCATCGGGTTATTTTCTCTCTCGAAAGGGACCCACAGACCGTATCAACTAGTTGTTTTGCTCATTAAAGGTGCTCAACAACCATGTCGACGAGTTGTTTTATACACCAAAGTTATGACAATAGGCTATTTTCTCCTTAAAGTTACCCATCAATTGTGCCAATGGGCTCTTATACCCACCGAAGGTGTCCAAAGACAATGCCAACGGGTTGTTTGTTCACCAAAGGTGGCCAGAGATTGTGCCAATGAGTTGTTTTCTGACTGAAGGTGCCCATCAATCCTACCAACGAATTGTTTTCCACATCGAAGGTTCCCAGCGACCATTCCAACGAGTCGTTTTGCCCACAGTAGGTATGCCAACAGGTTGTTTTTTCACCAAGGTGCCCAGCAACTGTTCTAATAGGCTCTTTTGCCCACCAAAGGTGCCTAATGGCAATGCCAAAAGGCTTTTTTCTCACTATGCCCAGGGATCGTGCCAACAGGTTGTTTTCTCATAGAAGGTGCCCAACGACCGTGCCAAAGGGATGTTTTGCTCATCGAAGGTGCTCAACGACCATATCAATAGGTATTTTTGCCCACCACAAGCGTCCTAACTGGCATTTTCTATTGAAAGGTGCCCAGTTACTATACCAATGGGTTTTTTATTACACTGAAGGTACCTAAAGGCAATACTATGCCATCGGGCTATTTTCCCACAGAAGGTGCTCAGGCACCGTGCCCATGAGTTGTTTATGTCATCAAGTACGTGACTTGATAGTAAAACCATAAGCATTATAATACTATTCTAAATTGTCCCTGGTCGATCATTATTGTTCCAACAATAATGAATTAAGGCTAGTATGTGTTTTTATTGATAATCACGTTTTACCGATCATGGATATGAGTTATCAAATTAGATACATAGATATATATTAGAGAACATATATTGGACCAACCCACAGGGAGAACACAACATGGTTGCATGTCATTAGTGATTCTCTTTATGGTTTGACTTTAGTCTTTTGACCTGAAGTCATCATGGTTCCCTACATGAAGAATTCATTGTTTTGACATTAGACTAAGTTATCTTTATCTGGATAACAAGTAGTCTTATGTTGGACATTAAATGAATCATGCGGAGGGATGTGAATGACGTAGATGGGATTTGTAACTCTTTTAAATGAGAGATATATCATTTAGGCTTCTTGACAAGTTTGACTGAAGAAATGCATGGCCATGCTGAAATGATTTGATGAGGAGTCATCAATGTCATTTGTTATAGTCAGTCAACTAGAGTCAAAAAACTATAATTAATTAAAGGTTGACATGTACCATGCCTTATTATGATTAATCTGGATACCGTGTTACAAAGGTATCGAGTTTGTAACCATGGTTATAGATTAAATCGGATTGCCAATCCTGATTTGATTTAGGTACTCATAATGTCTTGCTAGAGGCTACTTATGACTTATGGGCCTTGAAGTGCGATCAAGCCCATTGCCAACATCAAATGAGCCTACAAGGTGACACACAAAGAGTGATGTGATTTGGGATTATTCTCTTGGGCCTAATTTATTAGGCACTAAATAAATATATGTGGATATATTTATTGGGTTAGGTTGAATTAAGTTGTTAGGCTTTTATTATATGATATATAATATAGATTGAAACTTATTAGGCTTCCGTAATCTTAATGGGTTTAGGATTATGTTATTCTTATTCCTATTAAAATAGGATTGTCCTATTCCCACTAGGAATAAGGATAAGGGATTCTCTACAAATAGAGGGCTTATGTGTCGTTAGAAGACATACAAAAAGCCCTAGCTACCTAGCCACTCATCCCTTTTTCCTGAGAAAAAAACTGTGCCACATTCAAAAGTGTTTTAGAACGTGCTAAACACACATTAATTACTGCCCGGATCGTTCATCCTCGTATGGATACCGGTAGAGGACATTTGTGAGATGCAACGTCAATATATCTGAAAAGAATTCCAATCCGCGTGCTTCAAGAGGTAATTCCTTACACTTCTTATTCTGAAATTTCGGTTAATGAAGGAATAAGACCTGAAATCCTACGGTCCATTCTGCTATGCATTGTCCATTCCCGGGCCATAAATGATCCAATAGTTTCCTCACAAAATCTCATTAACGATTATGCTAACTGGTTGTTTTGCTCATCTAGGGTGCCCAACGGGCATGCCAACCTGTTATTTTGTTCATCGAAGGTGCTTAGCAACTTCTCACAACTGGTTGTTTTCTAATTGAAGCTACCTGGTGACTGTTACAATGGGTTGTTTTGTCACCGAGAGTTCCCAGTGACTATGTCAACGGGTTATTTTGCTCACTGAAAGTGCCCATCGATCATGCCAATTGGTTGTTTTGCCTAACAACAATTTGCCCACAAACTATTTTCTCACTGAAGGTGCCCAGCAACCATGCCAACGAGTTGTTTTGCCCACCAAAGATGTGCCAACGGGTTATTTTGTCACTGAAAGTGCCCAACAACATTGTGAATGGATGGTTTTGCTCATCGAAGGTGCCTAGCAACCATGTTAACCAGTTGTTTTCTCACTGAAGGTGCCCAGTGACAGTGGCAAAGGGTAATTTTCTCATCAAAAGTTCCTGACAACTGTGTCAAAGAGTTGTTTTCCTTACTGAAGGTGCCCAGTGATCATGTCAACTGGTTGTTTTACTCATCAAAGGTGCCCAGCAACTATGCCAAAGGGTTCTTTTGCTCATCAAAGGTGCCTTATGACCTTCCCAACTGGTTGTTCTCTCATCGAAGCGGCCAAGTGATTGTTACAATTGGTTGTTTTCTCACCAAAGATGCCCAATGACCATTACAATGCACTGTTTACTCACCAAAGGTGCCCAGTGACTGTGTGAATGATTTGTTTTGTTCACTGGAGGCGCCCAGCGACCATGCCAACTGGTTGTTTTGCCAACCAAAGATATGCCCACCTAATATATGCCAATCGTTTGTTTTCTCACTGAAAGAGCCCAGCAAGAGTGTGAACGAGTTGTTTCGCTCACTAAAGGTGCCCAGCGACTATGTCAACTAGTTTTTTCTTACTGAAGGTGCCTAGCGATCATGCCAATGTCATCGAAATTGCCCAGTGACTGTGCCAACGGTTCTTCGGAGGTGCCAAGTCATCATACCAATTGGTTGTTTTACTAATCGAAGGTGCCCAACAACTATGCCAGAGGGTTGTTTTTCTCATTGAAGGAGACCAACGACCTTGCCAACTAGTTGTTTTCTCATCGAACCTATCAAGTGAACGTTAAAATAGTTTGTTGTCTCTCCAAACGTACCGAACCATAGTTACAATGTGTTGTTTACTCATTGAAAGTGCCCAGTGACTTTGTCAACGGTTTGTTTTGTTCACCAAAGATGCCCAACGATCATGTCTACTGGTTATTTTTCCCACCAAAGATGTGCCCACAAACTGTTTTCTCACCAAAGGTGAATGGGTTGTTTTCTCACTGAAGTTAGCGAGCGACAGTCACAATGGGTTATTTTCTCACCGAAAGTGCCTAATGACTGTGTCAACGGGTTGTTTTGCTCTCCGAAGGTGCCTAGCGACCATGTCAACTAGTTGTTTTCTCATAGCAGGTGCCCAGCGACTACATCAGCAGGTTGTTTTCCTCACTGAAGTTGCCCAGCGATTATGCCAACTGGTTGTTTTGCTCACTGAAGGTGTCCAACGACCATGCCAACTAGTTGTTTTCTCATCGAAGATGCTTAATGACCATTACTATAGGTTTTTTTCTCACCAAAATGCCCAACAACCGTTACAATGGGTTATTTACTGAATAAAAGTGCCCAGTGATTGCGTCAACAGTTTGTTGTGCTCACTAAAATGGACCATCGACCATGCCAACTAGTTGTTTTACCCAACAAAAATGTAACGACAAACTATTTTCTCACCAAAGGTGACCAACAACCATGCCAATAGGTTATTTTGCCCACCAAAGTTGTGCTAATTTCTTACTAAAAGTGCACAGCGACTATGTTAAAGGGTTGTTTTGTTCATGAAAGGTGCCTAGTGACCGTGTCAGCTAGTTGTTTCCCACCAAGGTGCCCAAAGACTGTGCCAATAGGCAATTTTCTCATTGTAAGTTCCCAGCGACTTCGTCAACGGGTTATTTTGTTCATCGAAGATGCCTAGCGATCATGTCAATTGGTTGTTTTGTTCACCGAAGGTGTTGACCAACTATACCAAACAGTTGTTTTGCTCACCTAAGTTTCCAACGACCATGCCAACTAGTTGTTTTCTCATCAAAGCTACAAAGTTACTATTATAATGGGCTATTTACTCATCGAAAGTGCCCAGCGATTATGCCAACAGGTTGTTTTGCTCACCAAAGTTGCCCAAACACAGTTACAATGGGTTGTTTACACATTGAAAGTGCCCAGTGATTGTGTCATTGTGTTGATTTCCTCACTGAAGTTGCCGAGCGACCATGTCAACTAGTTGTTCTGCCATGCTAACATTTGCCAACAGACTGTTTTCTCACAAAAATTGGTCAAAGATCATGTCAACTGGTTGTTTTGCTCACCTAAGGTGCCCAGTGACTATGCCAATAGGTTATTCTGCTCATCGAAGGTGCCTAGCAACTTCTCACAATGGGTTGTTTTCTCACTGAAGTTGCCCAGCGACCATGTCAACTAGTTATTTTCCCACTGAAGGTGCCCAGTGACGTCGTCATTGGGTTGTTTTCTTCACCAAAGTTGCCCAGCGATCATGCCAACTGATTGTTTTGTTCACTAAAGGTGTCCAACAATCATGCCAACTGGCTATTTTCTCATCAAAGCTACCTAGTGACCGTTACAATAGGCTATTGTCTGACGAAAGATGCTCAATGACCATTACAATGGGTTGTTTACTCATTAAAAGTGCCTAGTGACTTTGTCAACAGTTTGATTTTCTCACCAAAAGTACCCATCGACTATGCCAACTGGTTCTTTTGCCCAACAAAGATGTGCCCAAAAACTATTTTCTCGTCGAAGGTGACCAACAACTATGTCAGTTGGTCGTTTTGCCCACCAAAGATGTGCCAATGGGTTGTTTCCTCATTGAAATTGCCGAACAACTGAGTACAGGTTATTTTGCTCAATAAAGGTGCTCAATGACCTTGTCAACTAGTTGTTTCTATCCAAAGGTGCCCAGCGACCGTGCCAATGGGCATTTTTTTCATCAAGAGTGCCCATCGATTGTGTTAATGGATTGTTTTCCTAATTAAAGGTGCCCAGCGATCATACAAATTGGTTGTTTTGTTCACTGAAGGTGCCCAATAACTATGCCAAAGGGTTGTTTGCTCACCGAAAGTGTCCAATGACCACGCCAACTCGTTATTTTCTCATTGAAGCTGCCCAATTACTGTTACAATGGGTTTTCTACTCACTGAAAGTGCGTAGTTACTATATCAACGGGTTGATTTGCTCACCAAAGTTGCCCAGCTACCGTTACAAGAGGTCGTTTACTCATTGAAGTTACGCAGTGACTATACCAACAGGTTATTTTGCCCACCAAAGATTTGCCAACAGGTTGTTTTCTCACCAAAGCTGCCCAGCGATCATGCCAATTGGTTAATTTTCTCACCTAACAATGACCGTGCCAACAGGTTCTTTTGCTCACCTAAGGTGCCCAGCGACTATTCCAAGTGGTTGTTTTCTCACTGAAGTTACACAGCGACCATTAGAATGGGCTCTTTTCTAACCAAAAGTGCCCAATGACTGTGTCAACGGGTTGTTTTACTCATCAAAAGTGCCTATCGACCATGCCAACTACTTGTTTTTCCCACCAAAGATATGCCTATTGATTGTTTTCTCACCGAAGTTTCCCAACAACCATGCCAATCTGTTGTTTTTCCCATCAAAGATGTGCCAATGGGTTGTATTCCTCTTTAAAAGTGCCCAGACTATGTGAGAAGTTTTTGCTTACCAAAGGCACCCAATGACCCTTACAATGAGTTGGTTACTCATCGAAAATGCCCAGTGACTATGTCAACGGGTTGTTTTGCTCACCAAAATTGCCCAAACATTGTTACAATGGGCTATTTACTCAGTGAAAGTGCCTAGTGACTGTGTCAATGGGTTGTTTTGCACTCCGAAGGTGTCAAACAACTATGGCAGCTGGCTATTTTGCCCACTAAAGATTTTCCAACTGGCTACTTTCTTATCGAAGCTGCTCAATGATTATGCCAACTGGTTGTTTCACTCACCTAAGGTGCCTAGTGACCATGCCAACAGGTTGTTTTGCTTATGGAAGGTGCTCAGTGACCATACCAAGTGGTTGTTTTCTCACTGAAGCTACACAACAACCATTATAATGGGCTCTTTTCTAAGCGAGAGTGCCCAGTGACTGTACCAATAAATTGTTTTGGTCATTGGAACTTCCTATCGACCATACCAATTGATTGATTTTCTCACAAAAAACATGACCATAGACTGTGTTCTCACTGAAGGTTCCTACAAACCATACAAGTGGGTTTTTTTGCCCACCAAAGATATGGAAATAGTTTATTTTCTCACTGAAAGTGCCTAGTGACTATGTGAACAGGTGTTTTTGCTCACCGAAGGCACCCAATGACCCTTACAATAGGTTGTTTACTCATTAAAAGCTCCCAATGACTGTGTCAATGGGTAATTTTGTTGATTGAAGGTGCCCAACGACCATGTCAACTGGTTCTTTTGCCCACAAATGATTTGCCAACAGGCTATTTTCTTATCAACGCTGGTCAGTGATCATGCTAATTGGTTATTTTGCTCACCTAATGTGCACAACAACCATGCCAACAGGTTATCTTGCTCACCGAAGATGCCTAGCAACTTCTCACAACTGGTTGTTTTCTTGCTGAAGCTGCCCATAAACTATTACAATGGGTTGTTTTGTAGTTGAAAGAGCCTAGTGACTATGTCAACGGGTTGTTTTGCTTACTGAAAGTGCCCATTGACCATGCTAAGTGGTTGTTTTGCGCTCCAAAGATGAGCCCACAAACTATTTTCTCACTAAAGTTGCCTAACAACCATGCTAGTGGGTTGTTATGCCTGCCAAAGATGTGTCAATTGGTTGTTGTTCCCATCAAATATATGCCTATAAACTGTTTTCTCACCGAAAGTGCCCAATAACCCTGGTAGTTTGTTGTCTTACCCACCAAACATATGCCAATAGGTTGTTTTCTCACTGAAAGTGCCCAGCGACTGGGTGGATAGGTTTTTTTTCTCACGGAAGGTACCCAATGCAATGGGTTGTTTACTCATCGAAAAAGCCAATGACTATGTCAACGAGTTGTTTTGCTCACCAAAGTTACCCAGACACTGTTACAATGGGTTGTTTATTCAGTGAAAGCTCCAGTGACTATGTCAACAGGTTGTTTTGCTCTCCGAAGGTGCCGAACAACCATGCTAACTGGTTGTTTTACCCTCTAAAGATTTGCCAACTGGCTGTTTTCTCACCGAAGCTGCTCAACGATTATGCCAACTGATTGTTTTGCTCACCTAAGGTGCCCAACGACTATGCTAACAGATTGTTTTATTTATGGAAGGTGCCAAGCGACCAGGCCAAGTAGTTGTTTTCTCACCGAATTTATCATCCCGTCTCTTAAATTGTTGAGAGATTTAAAAAGCAAGACTAAGGAATCATATGAGAGTCAGTATGTATGACGAAATTGGTACATTTATGATAGGAGTTCTTAATTGTATTCAAAGGCATAATATGAGCATACACATGAATTGATATTTGTACACAATACAAATTAGCATTTGAACACAATTAACATATTCCTGGGTATGAAATTGAATGTGATATGAGACATGACTATGCTTTCCAATGTCTTGTATTTTGGGTTATAAAAGACAAGAATTGATGGATTATAAATTAGTAACTTGGAAATTAATTGTCTCAATTGGGAGATTGATAAATTAATGTGTACATTTAGCTCTGGAAAAATGCCAACTGGCAAGACTAATTGAAACATGGAAAATTAGGATGATTAAGCGTAAAATTGAGTGACATTTGGCATAGTTAAATATGTGACAAATGGACTAGTAAATAAATGACAATTGGTCCAATTATTAATTAACATGCGGACCAACCTTGGAGTGACATGTGGACTGATTAAAGGATGACAAATGGCGTTGATTAATGGGCAAATAGCTGTTGTACTTAAATGACATGTGAACTAGCTTTAATGGTGACATATGCCAGCACCTACACTTGACACATGTTGAACATGCCTTTAGACATATGGCCATTTCATTAGATGACACCTAACACCTTACATGTAAACTTCAACAGGAGTAGCTCTAATAAAGCTCATTCTTGTCCTTCCTCTCACACAGCATCGAAACACTCTTCTCTTTCATCTCCTAGTGTTTGTTTATGTGCATGTCTCATAGTTGCACTAATAATCCATGTTTTACCCTCACAAAGTTAAATAAAGAATCAGAATATAGTTACCTTATTGTCCTAGCCTAAATCCATTCAAGTTCCACCTTAGATGAATGATGATTTTGCATTTTTGGAGTACTGATTAAGAGTGAATTTTGAGTTGAATTGAAAGCCTAACAAGTAAGTAAATATTTTATCTTTATAACATAGTTAATGATAAAAGAATGATACTTGAATTGGAATGTATTGCATGTAGGGTTGATGATTAAAGTGTGATGGAATTTGTTCGTTGTAGTGTTTTTACTGAACATGCATATGCATTTTGGACATACCTTGACTTGTGGATATCCAAATCTGATGGATTTTGATTCATAGTAAAATAGAAACATATGACTACATTTTTAATGTAGGAATAAAATTTGAAATATGTCTTTAAGAGTCCTGAAATTTGGCTTGAAGTTGAGAATTGTGTTCTATCGAGGTATGAGAATAGTCTGTAGTATTTTGATTATAACTTTCATGATACTGAACAAAATGCATGAATTGATGTCATTAGAAACTTAAGACATACAAAAACATTTTATTAGAAGAAGGTGTTGCCTAAAAACCTCATTTTATGGGTTATAATAATCGTACAAAATTGACCTAAAAGTTTGTCTTAAGAAAAATTAGAAAACGGTAGGATAAATGGGAGATTGGTTTCTGTCACGATTATGGCAAGGGATGTCACAATCGTGGGCAGTGATTTTTCATGGAAATGTGTTGATTATGCAATGGTTGAACTAATTAAGGATGAGATATATAATTATGATGCTTTCGGACTTAATTTAGGCTTAAGATGAGAATATAACCTAGAGAATAAATTGCATGATTCTGTGAATGCGATGTTATGGATTTCATCAATGGCATATGTAGTTGAAGATACTTCATCAATTGGTCAAAATTTAATAAGGGAGTGAAATCAAATTAGTGTTTGAATTAACATGAAATGACGTTGTGTTTGTGAAAAAAAGTTTGGAAAAATTTGGAGTAAGAATTGATGTTATGTAAGTGTTAAATTCGTGGATGAAGTAAGAATAATGTAGGGCACGATCATCGCCCTTAAAACACGATCGTGGCCTAACAAAATAAAGTTTTTATCATGATCGTGTACCCTTACAGCATGATTGTGGCCTGGCCAAAAGATGTTATTGTCGCGATCGTGGCCAGACTTATGGAGGTAAAGAGTTGTCCTTTGATTGTTATATGAACAAATCGATACTAGGTGCTCCATATGATGCAATTATGTGTAAATGAGATCTTGAATGACCTTATTTGATATTGAATGAGGTGATTAAAGCGGACAGAGAGTATTAGGTATCAAAGGATGATTAGAAGACAATGTTATTAAATGATTTTGAGATGTGAATAAAGGAGACATACCTGGGATTCTCAATTTAAGCATGCATTATAAATTACACATATACATATGTGTATAATTGAATGTTTATGTAATTGTGCAATTAATAATGTGTATGCAATATGTGTATTGCTTGATGTTGATATACAGGATAGAACGTCTGCTTGTAGAAGTTTCTGGATCTTGGAAGCTAATGCTAATTTGAAGCGTACTGTGAGTCAACCTAGATGATCTTCTTATGATTGATTTATTCAGTTTAACTTCTAATTATTAAACTGTTTGTGATCTTTATATGAATTCTAGACTTTAATGGTCCTCAGAATTCAATATTCGGAAATGTATTAGAAGTGTTCTATTTGCATCTGAAATTTGAATGATATCTGTTTACAATTGAATTTTGAATGATTTCTGAATACTCAACAAAAGTTGAATGCCAGACTAAGGTCCAATGAATGTAAGATTCTGTCTATGCATCATAAGTGAATGTGATTCATGGCATATTTTGTATTTGATACTAAAATGCATGTTTAGATAATGGCGTTATGATCATAGTAGCTAGTCTAAAAGAGCTTTAAGCTTAAAATTCTGCACGTAGAGCTATGCTTCATGATTTCTATATCTGACTGAGCCTAATGGGCCAGTATCTGTATTTGAAAGGCACTCGATCACAACAAATAATAACGAATCTAAAGTCTCATATGTAATTACATTTGTATACTTATGATTATGAAATATATGCTTATGAAACCTTTTCTGAAATTGTGATTTTAAAATGATATGCCATGATAATGTGATTGATTGGGTTATATATGTTCTGAAAGAATGTATGTGAAGTTTGTGACGTTCATTATGTCTTATTGTGATAGAAAATGTTGTGAAATTGGTTGGTTATGTGATATTTTGTTTTTAACTAGAGTGAGATCATCAATGATGGTTCACTCTCCGAGTTCACAAAACTCACCCCAAAATTTGTAATATATTTTTCAGGCTCAGTGGAGACACCTAATTAGACCAACTAGAGTTTAACCACTGCATATCAACATGAGTTAGTGGTCGGCATTAGTTTGTACCTGTATAAGTCATCAGTCAAATTGTATTAAACATTGTATTCTATAACTTTGTATGTGGTATAAATGAACTCTGAAATGTAATGACTTTTTTTACTGATTATGTTTGTAATGAAATGGGCCCTAATGAAAGATAAGTTGCGTAAGATGTGTTTGATGTGTGGAAATTTTGCTATAAGTATTTTTGATCGTCTTAACATGCCATCCTTGTAACGTATATTCTCGAATGCAATTGTTATATCTGGGTATATGCTTTATGATAGTGGAATGTTACAAATTTGGTATTAAAACCCAGATTTAGCATCTTATATGGGCAATTTTTTTTAAAATATATTAAGGTACATGTATTTTAAACATGTCATAGCATGCAATGGCAACTGATCCCCAGTTTGAGTTGCATTTACATAAGTCACATGCATAAACATTCGTTAAGAGTCTGAGCGATTAGAAAAAATGGGAAGAATGATGATCTGTCAGAAGGTAAGAAAATGCAAGTTTGTGGATATTTTGAAATAAGAGATGCTACACGGTTTGATATGATAGACAAAGACTCAGCATATTTGTAATTGTGATTATATTAGCGAAAATGAAATCAGTATTGTGTTGTGGTTATATACTTTGAATTTAGATGAATTTGAAAATATTTTGTGAATTGACTGAGAAAGAAATTAAAACACAGGTAAGAATGACAAGATTGAAAGTGCATATGCAAAGTTGGATGAAATTAAAAGTTATTATGACCTCGAAAGGTTGATTTGAAACTAAAATGGTTATTTGATTATTGTATTAAGAGTTTAGGATTTAGAATAAGGTTATATCAATGAATTGAGAACAGAACCTTATGATGATTACATAACTTAGAGTACTGAATTATTAGAGAACATATTTATGGACGATGAAATAAATGATAGTGATATATGTGTAGAAGTCCTTAAGATTAAGTTGATCAGTTATTGTAATGCATATCCGATAATATGATTACTTTGGCGAATGATGTTACTGAGTACATTTGTATTGTACATTTTGATATGGTATAGGGAGTGATCTATGATATATTGAATGTTCTTAAGTCATGGTCCCTATAGTTAAAATTCCAAAATGACTTAGAGTAGCACGCAATGGAAGCATGAATTATGTAAATGCATTAAAATGATAATTACTATAAAGAAATAGCTTTATATGGTCATAGAAAACTCGAATGTCATCCATAATCAAATGAGATCAAGTTATCATTAGCTTAAGATAAAAAATGGTGAATTCTTGAAAATAAATCTCTGGATAAGATGTAATGATCTTAATGGTTTGTACTAAAGCATAATAATAGATAAACATGATTTTTAATATATAGAACATCCTGATCATATGTGATATCATAATAATTGATCTTATTATGGTAACATGGTTGAAAAGCAAGGATGAAAATAGTTAATTGATAAGGATTATATGAATAGTAAAAATGATTGCAGAAAGAAATCTTCTTTTGATGAAGACTTTCACTGAATTGTATCTAGTAAACCAAAAGTTCCACAGCTAGGAATGAATGAATAGGTACAAATTAGAAGTGAATATTAGAGTCAGATAGATATAAAACTCAGGTATTAGGAAAAAAGAACATATGACAAAGAGTGCATGTGTTTTGTTAATTGTAAAGGAGCCAACTACATTATTGTATTCTTAAATTTTGGATAACACTATTGCTATTGCGAGAGGAACTTAGATTCACACTATATTCTATGTTAATATGTTCAGGAGATACAAGTTAGATTTTATAAATTTTTTATGAACTCAGGAAGTTAAGATTGCAAACGATTTGAAATATGTGGAGAAACTAGTAGAAATGATCAGACATTAGGATAAGTCGATAAGAAATTTGAGAAAATTGAATAATTGGAGAAGATTATTTGAGAGAAAAAATTAGTTGAAAATTTGAGAAAAACATGAAACCACATTATCCCATTTGTTGAATCAGTTAACTAAAAATTTTGAGTATGAAATGTCTTAAAGAGGGTGAGAATTTTAACATCCCATCTCTCAAATTGTTGAGATATTTAAAAAGTAAGACTAATGAGTCATACAAGTGTCAGTATGTATGACAAAATTGGTACATTTATGACAGGAGTTCATAATTGTATTCAAAGGCATAACATGGGCATACACAAAAATTGATATTTGTACACATTATAAGTTAGCATTTGCACTCAATTAACATATTATAGTGTATGAAATTGAATGTGATATGAGATATGACTATGCTTTCCAATGTCTTGTATTTTAGGTTACCGAAGACAAGAATTGATGGATTATAAATTAGCAACGTGGAAATTAATTGTCTCAATTGGGAGATTGGCAAATTAATGTGTACATTTAGTCTTGGAAAAATACCAAGTGGAAAAACTAATTGAAACATGGAAAATTAGGATGATTAAGTCTAAAATTGAGTGACATTTGGCATAGTCAAATATGTAACAAATGGACTAGTAAATAAATGACAATTGGTCTAATTATTAATTAACATGTGGCCCAATCTTGGAGTGACATGTGGACCGATTAAAGGATGACAAATGGCATTGATTAATGGACAAATGGCTATTGTACTTAAATGACATATGAACTAGCTTTAAGGGTAACATATGGCAGTACCTATACTTAACACATGTTGAACATGCCTTTAGACATGTGGCAATTTCATTAGATGACAACTAACATCTTAGGTGTAAACTTCAGCAGGAGCAAATCTAATCAAGCTCATTCTTGTTCTTCCTTCCTCTCACACACCACTAAAACACTCTTCTCTTCATCTCCCTGTGTTTGTTTCTACGCATGTCTCATTGGTGCACTAATAATCCATGTTTCAACCTCACAAAGTTAAATAAAGAATCAAAATATAGTTGCCTTATTGTCCTAGCTGAAATCCATTCAAGTTCCACCTTGCATATATGATGAATCTGTATTTTGGGAGTAATGATTTAGAGTGACTTTTGAGCTGAATTGAGAGCTTAACAAGTAAGTAAATATTTGATCTTTATAGTATGGTTAATAGTAGAAGAATGATAATTGAATTGGAATGTATTGTGCTATTAATAATGTGTATGAAATATATGTATTGCATGATGTTGATATACAGGATAGAACATCCGCATCCAAACATTTCTGGATTCTGGAAGCTAATGCTAGTCTGAAACGTACTGTGAGTCAACCTAAATGATCTTCCTAAGATTGATTTATTCTGTTTAACTTCTAATTATTGAACTATTTGTGATCTGTATGTGAATTCCAAACTTTAATGGTCTGAGGAGTTTGATATTTAGAAATGTATTGGAAGCGTTCTATTTGCATCTAAAATTCGAATGATATCTATTTACAATTGAATTTTGAATGATTTTTGAATACTCAACGAAAGTTAAATGCATGTTCAAATAATGGCGTTGTGATTAGAGTAGCTAGTTTGAAAGAGCTTTAAACTTATAATTCTATACGTAGAGCTGTGCTTCAAGAATTTTGTATCTGATTGAACCTAATGGGCCAGTATCTGTATCTGTATCTATATTAAAAGGCACTAGGTCACATCAAATAATAACAAATCTGGAGTCTCATATGCATTTGCAATTATATACTTTTAATTTTGAAATATATACTTATAAAACCTTTTCTGAAATTGTGATGTCAAAGTGATATGTCATGATAATGTGATTCATTAGCTTATACATATTCTGAAAGAATTCATGTGAAGTTTATGACATTCATTATGTCTTATTGTGATAGAAAATATTGTGAAATCGATTGGTTGAGTGATATTGTGTTTTTGACTAAAGTAAGATCATTAATGATGGTTCACTCACTGAGTTCGTAAAACTCACCCCAAAATTCGCAACATATTTTTAGGCTCAGAGGAGACACCTAGTTAGACCAATTAGAGTTTAACCACTGTATATGAGCAAGAGTTAGTGTTTGAGATCAGCTTGTACTTGTATAAGTCATCAATCAAATTATATCAAGCATTGTATTCTGCAACTTTGTATGTTGTATAAATGAACCCTGAATTGTAATGACTGTTTTGATTGAATATGTTTGTAATGAAATGGGTCCTAATGAAATAAAAATTGCTTAAGATGTGTTTGATGTGTGGAAATTTTGCTACAAGTATTTTCGATCGTCTTAATATGCCATCTTCGTAGCGTATATTCTTGACTACCATTGTTATATCCGGGTATATGCTCTATGAGAGTGGGATATTACACTGAAGCTGTACAGCAACCGTTACAATGGGCTCTTTTCCCACTGAAAGTGCTCGATGATTATGTCAATGGGTTGTTTTGCTTACTGAAGGTGCCTAACAACCATGCCAACAGGTTCTTTTCTCACCTAAGTTGCTCAACGATCATGCCAACTGGTTGTTTTGCTCACCTAAGGTGCCCAATGACCATGCCAACAGGTTGTTTTACTAATCGAAGGTGCCCAGTGACCAAGCTACACAAAACTGTTACAATGGGCTCTTTTCTCATCGAAAGTGCCCAGTGAATGTGTGAACGGGTTGTTTTTCTTATTGAAAGTTCAAATCGACCATGACAACTAGTTGTTTTTTCCACCAAAGATGTCCCCACAGATTATTTTCTCACTGAAGGTGTCCAACAGCCATGCCAGTGGGTTATTTTGCCCATCGAAGATATGCCAAGGTTTGTTTTCTCACTCAAAGTGCCCAATAACTGTGTGAATAGGTGTTTTTTCTCACCAAAGGTGCCCAAACACCCTTACAATTGGTTGTTTACTCATTGAAAGTGCCCAGTGACTGTGTAAATAGTTTGTCTTGCTCACTAAAGGTGCCTAACGACAATGACAACTGGTTGTTTTGCCCAGTAAAGATGTGTCAACGACCTGTTTTCTCACCGAAGGTGTTTAACAACCATGATAGTGGGTTGTTTTTCCCACCAAAGATGTGCCATTAGGTTGTTTTCTCACTGAAAGAGCCGAGCGACTGTGTGAACGAGTTCTTTCTCTCACCAAAGGTGTCGAGCGACCATGTCAACTATTTTTTTCACACTAAAAGTGCCCAAAGATCTTGCCAACGGGTAATTTTCTCATCAAAAGTGCCCAATGATCATGTCAACGAGTTGTTGTTCTCAGTGAAGGTGCCCAACAATCATGCCAATTGGTTGTTTTGCTCACCGAAGGTGCACAGTAACTATGCCAGTTGTTTTGGTCACCAAAGGTGCCCGACAACTATACCAACTGGTTGTTTTCCTTACGAAAGTTGTACGACGATTATGCCAACTTATTGTTTTACTCATCGAAGGTGTCCAACGACCATGCCACCTAGTTGATTTCTCATCCAAGCTATCTAGTGATCGTTACAATGGGCTGTTTTCTTACCAAAGGTGCTGAACAACCATTACAATAGGTTGTTTACTCACTGAAAGTGCCCAGTGACTGTGTCAATGAATTGTTTTCCTCACCTAAGTTGCCAAGCAAGCTTGCCAACTGGTTGCTAACCAAAGATTTGTCAATGGGATGTTTTCACACTGAGCTGGTCAACGATCATGTCAACAAGTTGTTTTGCTTATCTAAGGTGACTAGCAACCATGTCAAAAGGTTGTTTTGCTCACCTTACGTGCCTAGCGACCATGGCAACTAGTTGTTTTCTAGCTAAAGCAACCCAATGACCGTTACAATGGGTTGTTTTCTCACCGAAGGTGCCCAATGATGATAACAACGAGTTGTTTTGCTAACCTAAGGTGCCCAACAATCATGCTAACTGATTGTTTTGCTCACCAAAGGTGTCCAGTGACCATGCCAACTGGTTGTTTTCTCATTAAAGCTGCCTTGTGACTGTTACAATGGGCTGTCTTCTCACCAAAGGTTCCCAGTGACCGTTACAATGGGTTGTTTATTCACTGAAAGTACCCAAGCACTGTGTTAATGGATTGTTTTATTGACTAAAGGTACCTAATGACCATGCTAGCTAGTTGTTTTGCTAACCAAAGATTTGTCAACAGGTTGTTTTTTCGGCAAAGCTAGTCAATGATCATGCTAACTAGTTGTGTTGCTCACTTAAGGTGCCAAGTGACCATGTCAATAGGTTATTTGCTCACCGAGGATGCCTAGCAACTTCTCACAACTAGTTGTTTTCTCACCGAAGCTGCCCAACAATTGTTACAATGGGTTGCTTTGTTATCGAAAGTGCCCAGTGACTATGTCAATGGTTTGTTTTGCTCATTGAAAGTGCCCATAGACCATGCTAACTAATTGTTTTGCCCACTAAAGATATGCCTATAGACTATTTCTCACCGAAGTTGCCCGGCAAGCATGTCAGCAAGTTGTTTCACCCACCAGCGATGTGCCAATGGGTTGTTTTCTCACTAAAGGTGCCCAACAACACTGTGAATGTGTGGTTTTGCTCACTGAAGGTGCCCAACAATCTTGTCAATTAGTTGTTTTTCCCATTGAAGGTGCCTAGCGACTGTGCCAGCTGGCTATTTTGCTAATCGAAGCTATGCCAACAGGCTGTTTTCCCACTGTAGGTGCTTAGCAACCATGGCAATAGGCTGTTTTCCCATCGAAAGTGCCTAGCGACCTTACCAACGGGTTGTTTTGCCAACAGAAGCTGTTCCAACAGGCTGTTTTCCCACTAAAGGTGCCTAGCGATTGTTCCAATGGGTTGTTTTGCCCACTGATGGTGCCTAACAATCTGTTTTTCCCACTGAAGGTGCCTAGCGACTATGTCAACTGGCTGTTTTTCCCACCGTAAGTGCTTAGTGATTGTGTCAACGGGCTGTTTTACCCACCGAAGGTGCTCAACGAGTCGTTTTTCCCACCTAAGGTGCCTAGCGACTGTGCCAACATGTTGTTTTACCCACCGAAGCTATGCCAATGGGCTATTTTTCCCACCGAAGGTACCTATTAACCCTGCCAATGGGTTGTTTTATCCACCGAAGCTATGCCAATGGGCAATTTTGCCCATTGAAGGTGCCTAGCGACCACGCCAATGGTCTGTTTTGCCCACTGTAGGTGATCAACGAGCTATTTTTCCAACCAAAAGTGCCTCGAGACCATTACAGTAGGTTGTTTTGCCCACTGAAGGGGCCCAGTGACCATGCCAATGGGATGTTTTGCCCACAGAAGCTGTGCTAACGGACTGTTTTTCCCACCGAAGGTGCCTAGTGACCGTGCCAATGAGCTATTTTGCCCACTGAAGATGCCCAATGAGTTGTTTTTCCCCAAGAAAGTGCCTAGCGATCGTACCAGCGGGTAGTTTTGCTAATCGAAGCTGTGCCAACAGGTTGTTTTTCACAACAAAGATGCCTAGTGCTTATGTCAACGGGCTGTTTTGCCCGCCGAAGGTGCCCAACGATCTGTTTTTCTCACTGAAGGTACCTAGCGACAGTGGCAACGGACTGTTTTGCCTGTCGAAGGTGTGCCAATGGGCTATTTTTCCCACATAAGGTGCCCCCGAAGCTATGCCAACGGGTTATTTTTCCCTTCGAAGGTGCCTAAAGACCTTGCCAACGGGCTATTTTGCCAGCTGATGGTGCCCACGGAGTTGTTTTTTCGAACGAAGGTATCTAGTGTCCAGGCCAAAAGGTTGTTTTGCGCATCGAAGGTACCCAACGAGCAATTTTTCCCACCAAAGATGGCTAGTGACCGCGCCACCGATCTGTTTTTCCCATAAAAGCTGTACCAATTGGTTGTTCTTCACACCTAAGGTGCCTAATGATCGTACCAAAAAGTTGTTTTGCCTACCAAAGGTGCCTAGCCACCGTGCCAACGGGCTGTTTTGCCCATAGAAGCTATACCAACGAGCTGTTTTTCCCACCAAAGGTGCCTATTTTGCCATCTGAAGGTTTTCAATGAGCTATTATCCTCACTGAAGGTGCCTAGTAACTATGTCAACGGGCCGTTTTGCCTACAAAAGCTGTGCCAATAAGGTATTTTTCCTACCAAAGGTGCTTAGCGATCGTACCAACGGGTAGTTTTGTCCACTGAAGCTGTGCCAACTGGTAGGTTTGCCTACGGAAGGTGTCTAGCGACCATGCTAATGGGCTGTTGTGCCCGCTGAAGGTGTCCAACTATCTGTCTTTCCCATCGAAGGTGCCTAGCGACCGTGTCAACGTACTGTTTTGCCCATATAAGTTGTGCCAACAAGTTTTTTTTTCTATTGAAGGTGCCTAGAAACCATGTCAATAGGCTATTTTGCCAACTGAAGCTATGCCAACTGGCTGTTTCTCCCATCGAAGGTGCCTGATAACTATGCCAATGAGCTATTTTCCACACCGAAGCTACCCAACGAGTTTTTTCCCACCGAAGGTGCCTAACGACCCTACCATTGGGCTATTTTTCCCACTAAAGGTGTGCAACGGGCTATTTTTCCCACCGAAGATGCCTAACGACCTTGCCAACCGACTGTTTTGCCCACTGAAGGTGCCTACCATTTGTGTCAACGGGCTGTTTTCCCACCATAGGTGCCTAGCGACCGTGCCAACGAGCTGTTTTGCCTATTAAAGGTACCCAGTGATTTGTTTTTCCCATTGAAGGTGCCTAGCGATCTTGTGAAGCCGTTGTTTTGCCAACCGAAGGTGTGCCAACTGGCTATTTTTCCCGCTGTAAGTGCTTAGCGACCATGCTAACTAGTTATTTTGCCCACCGAAGGTGCCTAGCGACTGTGCCAATGGGCTGTTTTTCCCACAGAAGCTGTGCCAATGGGCTGTTTTCCCACTGAAGGTGCCTAGCGACTGTGCCAATAGGTTGTTTTGCCCCCTGAAGGTGCTGAATGAGGTTTTTTTCCCACCGGAGGTGCCTAGCGATGATGCCAATGGGCTGTTTTACTAACCGAGGCTGTGCTAACAGGTTATTTTTCCCACCGAAGGTTCCTAACGACCGTGTCATTGGTCGATTTTGCACACCAAAGGTGCCCAATAAGCTATTTTTCCTATCGAAGGTGCAGAACGACCATGCGAACGAATTGTTTTGCCCACCGAAAGAGCCCCATGAGCTGTTTTCCAACCGAAGGTGCCTAGCATCTGTGTTAACTGATTATTTTGCCCACCGTAAGTGCCTAGCGATTGTGCCAACAGGCTGTTTTGCCTACAGAAGTTGTGCCAATGGGTTGTTTTTCCCAGCAAAGGTGCCTAGCGACTGTGTCAACGGGCTATTTCGCTAACCGAGGCTATGCCAACAGGCTATTTTTCCACCGAAGATGCCTCGCGATCGTGCCAATGGATTGTTTTGTCCACAAAAGCTGTGCCAATGGGTTTCTTTTCCTACCTAAGACGCCTAGCGACCGTGCCAACGGACTGTTTTGTGAATGGAAGCTGTGCCAGCAGACTATTTTGCCTACTCAAGGTGCCTAGCGATTGTGCCAACAGGCTGTGTTCCTGTGAAAGGTGACTAGCAACCATGCCATCGGGCTGCTTTGCCCACCTATGGTTCCCAACTTGCCGTTATCCACATCGAAGGTTCCTAACGACTGTGCCAACTTGTTTTACCGATTAAAGCTATGCGAACGTGCTATTTTTCCCATCAAAGGTGCCTAGTGACTGTGCCAGTCAGATGTTTTGCCCACAGAAGGTGCCTAGCGACCGTGTAACAGACTGTTTTGTCTACTGAAGATATGTCGACAGGCAATTTTACCCACCAAAGGTGCCTAGTGACCATGCCAGTGGGCTGTTTTGCCCACCAAAGATGCCCAACTATCTGTGTTTTCAATTGAAGGTGCCTAGTGACCTAACCAACAGGCTGTTGTTCCCATCAAAGGTACCTAGCAACTGTGGCAACGGGCTATTTTGTCGACAAAAGCTGTGCCAACGGGCAATTTTCCTAAGGAAGGTGCCTAGCAACCGTGCCAACGGGCTATTTTGCCAACCGAAGGTGTGGCAAGGGGCTGTTTTTCCCACCGTAGATGCCTAGCGACCATGCCAACGGCTGTTTTGCCCACCAAAGTTCCCAAGCGAGCTGTTTTTCTCACCGAAGGTGCCCAGCGATCATGTCAATGGGCTGTTTTGTCCACCGAAGGTGCCTAATGACTGTGCCAACAGGTTGTTTTGCCCACCAAAGCTATGCCAACAGGATGTTTTTCCTATCGAAGGTGTCTAGAGACCATGCCAACAGGCTGTTTAACCCACCAAAGGTGCGCAACGAGCTATTTTTCCCATCGAAGGTGCCTGGAAACAGTGCCAATGGGATTATTTGCAACCCAAGCTATGCCAATGGGTTGTTTTCCCACCATTAATGTGCCAATGGGCCGCTTTACCCACCGAAGATACGCCAACGAGCAGTTTTGCCCACTGAAGGTGCCTAGTGACTGTCCCAACGGGCTATTTTCCCCACAAAAGTTGTGCCAATGGGCTGTTTTCCAACCAAAGGTGCCTACCATTCATGCCAACGGGCTATTTCGCAAGCTGAAGGTGCCCAACGTGTTGTTTTCCACACCGAAGGTGCCTAGTGACTGTGACTTCGGGCCGTTTTGCCCACCAAAGCTATGCCACTGAAGGTGCTTAACGATCCTGCCAACGGGCTATTTTGCCCACCAAAGTTGCTCAAGGTACTTAGCGACCCTGCCAAGGGGCTATTTTGCAACTGAAGTTGCTCAAGGTGCCTAGCGACTATGACATCAGGCCGTTTTGCCCACCAAAGCTATCCCACTGAAGGTGC
>JANZXP010086897.1:0-24697 GCA_027576715.1 Erythroxylum flavicans
GTTATAAGATAAAGGCATGGCTTGGCAAGTGACACATGTCACTTGCCACATGTCTTATTCCCATAGGTTCAAACCAGATTCTTTCATTTAAGTAGTCCATTTAAATCTAATTGCTACTCCAATGGTCTCCAAATTTCAATGACATAGGTAAAAATTTTCACTGCCATTTGACTCTTAATTCAACTGCTATTTGTCAATTATCTTGCCACTTGGTATTTTTCCTAGTCCAAAATTTTCCCAAATTTTTAGAAATTTTCTAAAATTCTCCAAAAATTATAAATTACTAAATACACTCTCCAAATCAATTTTTCAAAATATAAAAACCACAATTCTCCACAACTTTACATTCACAATTCAATTATAAATTAATTATACCCAGAATGTCTATGAATTCATATACAATCATTTTAATGTGTGTAAAAACTCTAATTCACGTGCGTATATGCTAACATTATGCATGAGCATGAAATGCATTTTCTAATATCTCATTGCTATTTCTCATTTACAGAAATCTACGGTTCTAACCTTTAGTATGGAAATGGGATGTTACAAGACATCTGCTCGGGAACATGTCTCTTTGCCTTCTCATCCGAAGGAAAAGATTTGTAATATTGATGTAGCTGATAACGACGATCCCTGGTCCTTTGTTTTAATAGTGAAGTCATATAGTTTAAAACATTAGGGTTGTTGATATGTACAACATTGAGCTTCATTTGTGAACAACAAATAAAAGGGAAATTAATCTTTAAACAAGTAAAACAATATTGTATATAATTAAATAAATTGAAAATTTACCGAAACTTTATCCAAAGCATTCACTAGTAAGTTGTCTTCCTTTAACTGTTTAGCATGCTTAAAGTAAGGAAATTCAGTTCTGGCAATTACCCCCAACTCACTAGATAATTTTGATGATTGAATCTTGTCTATAAGATGACCTTGTCAGATATCAGTACATACATACAACTTGTTATTCATTGCAACATTCATTTGTTGAAACTCACAACCTTTATTTATACCTCTACCTCTTTTTTCTGATGTCGATATTTGAACTTGAAAAATACTAAATAATGATAAGAAAATACATATTAAACATGTAAATATATATTTGAAGATAAATAAATCTATTTGTAGGTGTTAAAAAATAACAAACTTACAGATCCTTCAACACTAGTTGAGGCAGGTGGAGGTTGTTACTAGCTAGGTTCATTGGTGGGCAGATGGAGGTTATTATTGACTAGGTTCATTAGTGGATGAAGTCAATTGTTGTTATGGCTAGGATTTGATTGATTTGGTTATTGTGGGGGAGGAAAAATTTCAATGCTTACCACCTTCTTCCCTTTGTTTCTATCATGTGCCATTATATTGGATATTTATAACTTAAACATCAACAATACGCATAAGCATCAACAATATTATGTTTGAAATCATAATATAACTAAGGTACATGCCATTGCTAAACCACATGAATTAGGAAAGGTCTTCTTATTGTAACTCCTAGGCTTGAGAAATATTTCATCAATAAGCCTCATCAGAGCTGCATCATGAGTTTCTAGCCTATATACCATCTTAAGGGTTTATTATGCCTCGAATCATCAAAATTATAGGTGAATTTCTTACGTTACTAGTATGAAATTATGAATTATAGTCAACATATTATGTTTGGAATCATAACATACCTAATGTAGCACCCCACCCTCTCCAGACACGTACCCGACATCCTGAGGGATGTCTGAGTGCGTACCCTATAAGGGAGGCATGCTAGAACAATCAAACACTTGGAACTCAGTACAAATATTTTTTAACAACATAAATCATTCACAAACATTTCCCATTTGGAAAGTTATTATAAACATAATGTTCAAATACACATTGTACAAAAATAAGAAAGTACAAATGTAGATGCAAACTGATCCCGACTTCTATCTCTTACTCAAATGCATAGTCTGTACTCCCGTTAGCCCAACAAGGTAACTCTTCTGAGCCTGAAAAATATTGCAAATTTTGGGTGAGTTTTATAAACTTAGATGAGGTAACCATCATCGATGGTTCACTCAATTCATGCATCACTTATATACACATAACATGTAATTCACGTCTTTACATTTTACATTAAGTATCACATAACTCTCATCACTACATTAATTCATCATGTAGCATCAATTAACACCTTATTCCTTTATTTCACATTTCACATTTGAACCATTTAAACATTGCATCTGAATCTTTTAAATATACATATCAAATGTATATGCAATACTCACGAGGTTCACTTTCAATTGTTATTATTGTGACCGAGTGCCTATAATTGTCCCGTATCTATTGTGGATACTAGGCTCATTAATAACTATCCCTCATCTGTTGTGGATACCGGGCTCATTAATAATTGTCCCTTATCACTTTTTGAGCTTTAAGCTCTTTTTTACTTTCTAAGCTTTAAACCCTTTTTCACAATCTGAGCTTTAAGCTCTTTTTCGGTGGCTACTCCGGTCATAATTGCCTTTATGTTTTATGCATTCATATAATGAAATGAATCACATTCATATATTTTCAATCAGTCCCATGATTTCAGATTCACAATCACTTTCACATTCATCATCGGATCTTGGTCCATTCAACATTTAAGTTGAGAAACACATTTATTTCGTTACATTAACATACAAAGAGCACTTCAATTATCACATTCATTCATCATAATCATTGGACCTTCATTGTCTGGAATCAACACATTCAAATCACATTCATTCAATAATTCAAACATAATATAAGACAAACAATTAATTAAGTGAAACCGTCCAAGTTACTCACAGTATACTCCAAATTAGCATTAGCTTATCTGGAAGCATTTGGATGTAGATGTTCTATCTTGTTATCAACATCATATCATACACATTTACACACATTATTAATTGCATAGTCATATGAACACCCAATCACATACATATGTATATGTGTTGTGTATAATGCACGCTCAATGACAATCCCAAGTACCTTTCTATTATTCTTATCACAAATCATTCATATTTCCAAACTCACATAATTATCATTTATACTTATGGATAATACCTAATTAAAACCATAAAAATCACAATTCATGACTCATTTCTTCAATTTAGATTTTTCCTAAGACCCACTTTCGGGCCAACTTTCCATGATCAATATAATAATGAAAATGAAGTAACTAGAGGGTAATTTCTTCTAAAAAATTGTTCGTCTATCTCTTAAGTTTCTAATGAAACCAAGATCATTCAATTTGGTTTAGTATGCTATGAGTTATGCTCACAGTATCACAAACTATGTAAAATTGAACTTTTGGTTAGTTCATGATCATACCCTCAAATTGTACAACTCATAACTTTCAACTTAGATATCTAAAAATTACAAAATTAATGCAAATTGAAAGATAAGAGAATGTACTACAACTTTTGTAAAGATAACTTTGTCTGATTCAACCTATATTCATTTAGTTTTCATGATTAGATCAAGACATAATTTCTGTCTAGGGTAGTACTACAACCTCAGTCAAGACTCAAGTTCACACCAACTTTTGAAAGTCTTAGAGATAAAATTAAATTTACACTTCTTCAAAACGTTGTAGAGTTATCTCTACTTTATTCTGAGTTAAGAATCACCTCATTTGGACATCTACAGCTCAAGATATCATCAAAATACCAACATATGTTCAATAAAAACATCACCCGCATATAGCCCTTGGGTCGCGATCACGACGCATCGCGATCGTGACTGCCATAAATCACTAGTGGTGTCACGATCGTGACTTTCGCGTTCGCCTAGCAGAGTTGCGATTGTGACCTGCCACTGTTTCTTCTCCTTTATTTTGGCATTTCTTCACTTTCATTTTTCTGCATACTCTTCATTTTTTACTCTTAACTTTCATTTAAAACATTCATTCTCACCTCCAGATATCACCATATACCTATTCCTTCACTTCAAACTCATTTTAAATCATCTCTAAAAGCACTCAAAAATACTCACGTATAACAGTGAAGACATCAACAGAAATAGAGCATTTACATATTCATTTATCACGAATTTTTTGCATTAATCTCATACATATTTTCATTGATCTTTCAACTCTAAAAATTATTTTATCGCTATCTCATAACATTTTGATCATCAAATATTCAAAATCAACACATCAAAAATTTCCATATCTTAAAAGCCATGATGTTCATGAAAGCATATATTTTTCCTCATGATGATGTAATGTCAAATAATCACGAAATTTATCTCATATACTAACAACTCATAAAGATTAACATGTACTTACTTCATAACACTCCAACATCTTCAAAACCCAAGAAGCCCTAACTTGTCATGCACCCACGTACACCATCTTGAAAGTGGTTTGGGTTAGGTTTTTCTCGAGGCAAAAGAGAGAAATAACAAAGTGGGAGTAGTAATAGGTAAAGGAAAGCAAAGTGTAACTTTGGTGAAGGTTCAATGAATCAAGATCCGAAGAAGAAGAAGAAGCTTTAAGAAGAAAGCCACGATAAGATATTTTTTTAAGACAAGAAAAAACGGTGTCTTTTTCTTTCAAAGTTGAAAGAAAACGTGGACTTAAGACTCGGACACTTGTCCAATTTCTAAGGCTTTAACTAGTTCAATCTTCTCTAAATTTAACTCCAATTGTCTCTAAATTGAAAATGACATTTTCTCATAAATTCTAAAGTCATCATAAAAATTCTTCATTATCATCTGACTCTTATTTCTATTTCTATTTATCAATTTACTTGCCATGAGACATTTTTTCCTAGTTCAAAAATATCCAACAATTTTGAAAAAATTTCCTAAACTTCACCAAAAAAATTTTAAATTACTAAATACACTCTCCAAATCAATTTTCAACATATAAAAGCCATAATTCTCAACAAAATCACATTCGCAATTCAATTATAAATCAATTATACCCAGGATGTCTATGAATATATGTACAATTATTTTCATGTGCAAAAACTCAATATTCATATGCGTATATGCTAACACTATACATGAGCATGAAAAATGCATTTTTCTTAATCTCTCATTGATCTCACACGTACCGTATTTTAGGGTTCTAACCCTTAGTATAGGATCGAGATGTTACATTTCTCCCCTCTTTAATAAATTTCGTGCTCAAAATTATTATCTGATTGATTAAGAAGGCAGGGGTTTTATTTCCTCATATGGTTCTTCGTTTCCTATATAACTTCATCACTCTAATATATATATATATATTTCCAAATGACCAGTCTATAGACTCACTAAGTCTTTCAATCGCTTATTTAGATATCACACTATCTTAACTGTTTCCCCAATGTAATTCAGATTACTCAAAATTTTCAATTCATGTGTTAACAATTCATCTTTGTCAGATCATATTAATATTTCTTAGCATACTCACATATCATTCATTATGAATGTGAGACATCTTTACTGACGATACAACTTATAAGTTAATGGTCCTATGTTCTCAATAAACCTTATGTGGACGAATACAATCCGAGCTTAGTTTATCCTTTTTCTTAATCTTAGCACACCTTTATCTTAATCTAACTACACCTTGGCAAGGTGCTACTCTTAGAAATATTTCATCTTTCGCTTAGTATTTCACATCTCTTTATTGTTAATACACTTAACTTTTAGGTATATCTCACTCCATTCCATATCTTTGGTATTGGTCCACCTAAATCATCCGTCTTTCTTAAGTCATTTAATTTCTAACACAGATCAATCTCACTTATCAATAGTATCTCGAATAAATTCTGGCCTTTATCCATTTTTAGGCCCTCTTCATTTCAATGTAAGGGCGAACGACTCTTTTTGTCGTATAATGTCACTATATGGTATTCTAATGATAGTCAATTAAAAATACACATCGATCTTGCGTTCCTACGAACTCCAAAGTATAAGCTTTAAGCATATCTCCAACAGTTAAAACTGCTGGTAATTCATATATTCAGTCACTTGATTCTACATTCTTAGCCACTAAATGTAGTTTTGTCGCATTCCTACTAGGATGTATAGCTTAGGTTGTTTCTTATGCTTTCTCTAACAGTCTCCTTATCGGGTATACATATTTCTCATTTCAATCATAAGGTATCATTTTTCCTATTCAAACTCAAAATTCAGATTCATTTTCAATTCCTCAATAAGGTTCGTAGATTTTGAGTCCTCAATTTGGGCTCTCCTAAACTTTTCATATGAAATTGATCTTAAATTCAATGGCTAATAGTACTTTGATTTGCCCAAAATTTAACTCAACATTCTACGCTCTTCATTGCACTAGGTTTGATAACCTCAATATCTAAATTTGTGATACACTGTTATCGAATTTTCTATTTCATGCATTAGATTACAACACTAGCTTTGCTGGGAAATACTCATTTGTACATCATAATCTTCTAGTAACTCTATCCATTGACTCAGTCTCATTTTTAATTCTTTCAAACTCAATAATTACCTCAACTTTAATTATTTCTATAAATTCTGAAATGTTTTTGCATATATAATGTCTCCAAACTTTAAAGCAATCACTATTGCAGCAAGTTGCAATTTATTATCAAATAATCAACTCATGAGACTTTAATTGTCTCCATGCATATGAAATCACTTTATTATATTGCATTGGATTTTATCCTAATCTTTTATACAAACACCATTGTATACAACAAATCTCCATATTCAACCGATATAATTAACATTGATGTTATAATTCCTCAAAATTCTCTTTACATTAATCACTCATATGATTTACACATTTTTCCTCAAACATTTTTTTAAAGGGCTAAGATCAGTAAAAATCCTTTAACAACTTCTGGTAGGGTCTAATTACTAGCTAATTCTGGAAAATTTCGGATCTCTCATATATGCCTTGGAGTTTCTCTCTCCATTATTACCTTTATTTTCTTTGGGTCTCCCAATATGCCATGTTTAGATACTATACGACCCAACATTTTATTTGATCAAGTTAAGATTCACACTCATTAAACTTGGTATATAATTGTTTCTACCTCCATGATATGTAAGATTAATCTTAAATGTTCAAAAATATTCACTTCACTTCTCGAATACACTTCAAATATCCTCTATGATCACAGTCACTAATTGATCCAATTTTTGCTTGGATCACTTTAATCTTCAATACCATAATATTATTTTCAGTTTCCCAATTGACTTCTTCTCTTGAATGATTTTCTCAATTCATTTGATTTTCTCTGATTTTCACATGGATTTATTCTAATGCCTACTCATTCATATTAGTTTCTCCACACATTTCGATTTATCTAAAATCTTAATTTCCTGTGTTAGTATGACATTCATCAGATTTGATTTGTATCTCTTATACGTAATGTCATCTCAAATTCAAGAATCCAATTACTTAGTTGGATACTTTACATCAACAAAATGCATAGACTCTCAGTAGCATATTCTACATCTTATGCTTGAGTCTCCATTAGGATTAGGACTTCAATATCATTTCTGATTTATTCCTTCATTGATCATTCTTAAGAATAAACCATCTAGTTTGCTTACTCTAATTCGGTGAAATTCTTCTTTTAACGAAGATTTCTTGCTAATATCATCGATACTGTTTATATAATCCTTATCAATGCACCATTTTCATTATTGCTTATTAGCCATTTTTAGTACTGCAAGAAGATCAATTTCTATTATTTCTTACAAGGACATAGTGTTCTAGTTACCAAAACCCGACGAAGTAATAGACATCATTATTGCACATATGCTTAGGTGTGTACCATCGAGGTCATCCCAGTCTATCCAGAGATTTATTTCTGACAGATTACCAATTATCTTACAATAGTATTACTTTGATCTTAATTGATCCTAGACAATATTTCTCTCTTTATCCTTGCCACGATCGGGGTTTCCTCACATTGACATATGCTAATATCAACTTTACCCCGATTCTCCAGAATTTACCTCTTCTAGTGTTCCATCATGTCATAATGATTCAACTACCCTATTGGGTGCATTTACTCTTCGCACGTGATTCAGCATCTTTTTCTTTATTTCATTTTTATCTCATCTTCCTATTGTCATTTATTTCATCTCCCATATGTATATCCTTAATCAATTCAGAATTATCGATGCATAATCATCATGAAATTTTGGTCTCAATTCCCTTAACATCTTCTTATGGTGGACCATAACTCTGGCCACATTAATCAAACAACCATTTTCGTTCCAACATCTTCTTAAGATCATAACAAATTTATTTTTTCATTACATTCTGCTTGTACACTTTAATCTTCTCATTTCTACTTATATCCTTGTTTTCTTCAAATAATCCATGACAATATATTCACATTTATATCATATTCAGCGATATATCACCACAGTACAATATTGGTGTCATATTCAATAACACATCCTCCAATACAATTGCATTGAATCATAATTTATCATATCTAACTATATACTATTTCCCATTTCTAGTTATCCACAACTTTCTTCTTCTCACGTTCTGAAAGAGCATCACTCTTCTTACTAATTCAATCAACTCAAACTCTTAACACATGCTCATGTGTGTAACTCATACACATGCGACTTAGACTAAGGATCAGTGGCTATTGTCTGCTATGGCATGACTAAAATGCATGTAACTTGACATATATTTCAAAAACACCTATGTAAGATAATAATTCTGGGCTCTAATACCAAATTATAGCACCTCACCCTTGCCAGACAAATGCCCAACATCCTGTGTTATGTCCGAGTGCATACCCCGTAAGGGTGGCATGCTAGAACGGTCAATCAATCAAACTCAATACAGAAATGTCTTTTGTTTTAAAACAATGCACGCATATTACGAAAAATCAATAAATAAATCAGGCCCACTTTTATTCATAAACATTTTCAAACATAATGCCGTAACCATTACAATACGAAATCATTTACATACACATTGCAAAATACTTATGAATATATATTTTGATAAAAATAAGGAAATACTAATGCAGACTCAAACTGATCCTGACCTTTATCTCTTACTTAGGTGCAGTGGCTATACTACCATTAGCCTAATGGGGTAACTCTTCTGAGCCTGAAAAAATATTACAAATTTTGGGTGAGTTTTGTGAACTCAATGAGTGACCATCCTCGATGGCTCACTCAATCATATAACACATATAGTTCATATATTTTCACATAATTTACATCACTTCATTTAACATATAGGATCACATTCAAGGCAGTCAAATTGATCATTTCAATCATTTAAATTACACATATCACTTATAATGCAATGCACATGAGACTCACTTTCATTTATTACTTTCTTGTAACTGAGTGCCTATAACTATCCCCTATCTATTGTGGATACCAAGTTCATTGATAACTGTCCCGTATCTGTTGGGGATATCGGGCTCATTTTTATATAGTGAGCCTTTGGCTCTTATACACTTTCTAAGCTTTAAGCTTTTTTTTTTCACAATCTAAGCTTTAAGCTCTTTTTCACATTCTGAGCCTTAAGCTCTTTTGCGGTGGCTACTCCAATCACAACTTCCTTTATGTTTCATGCATTTATGTAATGGAATGCATCACATTCACATAATTTCAATCTATCACATGCTTTCGGATTCACATTCAATTTTATATTCATCATCGGACCGTGGTCCGACATTCAACATAAATGTTGAGAAACACTTTTTCAATCATATGCATATTTGTTTCTTCAAAACAAAGTCTTACATTTAACAATCAAAATAAATATCACATAGTTCATTAATTCACATGCAAGGAGCACTTCAATATTCTCACATTTATCAAACTCCTCGAACATTCAATGTCTGAAAATCAGAACAATCACATTCACATTGCAAAATCATTGAGCATATAATACAAACACAACAATTAGTAAGTAAGACCATCTAGGTCATCTCACAATATGCTGCAAATTAGCATTAGCTTCCATAATCAGGAAACATCTGAACGTGGACGTTTATCCCGCACATCCAAATTATGTAATATACACATTGCACACACTCACATTAATAACTTGGCACAATTATAAGCATTCATTTATGCACAAATGTGTATTCGGAATAAGTACAGTGCATGCTCAGTGACAACCCCGGGTATATTATCAAATTTCACAATTTATGCACATTCTCATTTTTAGTATTATTTGCCCTCATAATATTAAATTCGCATTCACTTTTATTTAATACCCATTACTCATTTCTTTTGAATCACAACTACAATCATATGAACCTCTTCATTTCCATTATACACATGTTTTTGATGCTTTAATACTAACAATTCATTCATTAACGTTGTTCTAACATTATATAATTATACAATATTCAAACTCTCATTCTTTCTTATAAATTATCCAAATTTCCAAACCTTCAGGTCTATTTTCCATGAACATTATAACAAGGAAAATGAAATAATTTGGCAACACTTTCTGCGATAAAAATGTTCCCCATTGTCTTAAGTTACTAATGACACCAAGATCACGCAATTTCGTTTAGTATTCCAAAAGTTATACTTCAAATGTTTCGGACTATTCATAAGCTAAATCAGTATCCTGTACTAAACTTTAATTCAAATTATGTAATTCTAGATATAGAATTAAAATTCGATCTCTTCAGAGAATTTGTACTCCTATGTCTCTATTTTACTAAAATTCAAAATTCATTCCATTCAGATAACTGTAAAACAAGATATTGTCAAAATACCGAGGCCTATTCAATGAAATCTTTCTGGTTATCATACTCCAGCACGGTCAACATTTTCATCTTAAATTCATCAACCAATCTGTTTCAGATGGCTATAAGTTTTTTTATGGAGATGAATAAAAATGTCCTATGATTCTATTGTTCAAGTCCCATTTCATTTGGATGTTTAGAGAATAAGTTATAGGCAAAAGAAGGAAGGATGTTCGGTGTGTAAAAAGCTCTAGAGAGCACGATTGTGCACTTTTGAGTTGTTTAACCCAACAAAAATGAAGTCACAGCAGTGCAACATCAGTGCATGGCTGTGCATTCCAAAATAATTAAGTCAAAAGCGTGCAACCATAATGTCCACTCATGCACACCAACAAAGAAGTCACGGTCGTGCAACCTTAACGCACGGCCGTGCACACCCAACCTCTAGAATCAATTTCCAAATTTTTCCTCATCATTTCCGTCCCAATTTATCACTCAATCTCTTCCAAATGATTTCAGAAAGATAAGATTTTGTGGAGATGTAGATCAATGTGTTACGAGTCTTTTGATTCATATCCCATATTATTTGGAGGTCAAGAGAAGAAGATATGGCCAAAAGATTCAATACCAAATATCAAAAACTAGAATAACAATCACGCACCTCTTCATTTTTGTGCATTTTGTTCATCTTCTTCTTTTCTTTTCTTTCACTCTAACATTTCTAACTTCTATCTATTCCGTTATTGACTTTCATTCAACCTAAAAAATTCAAAACAGACCAAAAACCAAGAATCAACACTAAATATCAAAAACATCACATATTCATGCATCTTCTTCATTTCTGCATTTCTGCACTTTCATTTTTCTGCATACTTTTCATTTTTGACTCTAACTTTCATTTAAAACATTCATTCTCATCTCCAAACATCACCATATACCTATTCCTTCACTCTAAACTCATTTTAAATTATCTCTAAAAACACTAAAAAATACTCACGTATAACAGTGAAGACATCAACAGAAACAGAGCATTTACATATTCATTTATCACGAATTTTCTGCATTAATCTCATACACATTTTCATTGATCTTTCAACTCCAAAAATTATTTTAGCACTATCTCATAACATTTTGATCATCAAATATTCAAAATCAACACATCAAAAATTTCCATATCTTAAGAGCCACGATGTTCATAAAAACAAACATTTTTCCTCATGATCATGTAATGCAAAAAAAAATCACCAATTTTATCTCATATACGAACAACTCATAAGGATTAACATGTACTTACTTCATAACACTCCAAAATCTTCAAAACCTAAGAAGCCCTAACTTATCATGCACCCACGTACACCGTCTTGAAGGTGGTTTGTGTTAGGTTTTTCTTGAGGCAAAAGAGGGAAATAACAAAGTGGGAGTAGCAATAGGTAGAGGAAAGCAAAGTGTAACTTTGATGAACGGTTTATGAATCAAGATCCGAAGAAGCTGCAAGAAGAAAGCCACGAGAAGATATTTTAAGACAAGACAAAACAGTGTCTTTGTTTTTCAAAGTTAAAAGGAACATAAGCTTAAGATTTGGACACTTTTCCAATTCCTAAGACTTTAACTAGTTTCTCAACTAACTAGTTCTTATTAAACTAGTTGCATAACTCCTATCCTTTTATTCCAATTATCACCAAAATTTTCTTAATAACATCTTCTCACAAATTTTAAAGTCATGTCGAAATTTTCAAAGGCATTTTCTCAATAATTTCTAAAATCATTTTTAACAATTCTCTAATATCATTTATTTCTTGTTTCTATTTCCTTCCATCAATTTACTCGCCAAGTGACATTTTCCTAGTCTAATAATATTCAACACTTTATATTCTCCAATTCGGATTTCAATGCAAATAAATCACAATTCTCAATAATATCACATCAACAAATCAATTATACCCAGAATGTCAATGGATGCATGTACAATCATCTTAATATGTGTAGAAATTCAAATTCACGTGCGTGTATACTAACATTATGCATGAACATGAGATGCTTTTTTCTTAATCCCTCATTGAGATCTCACATGTACCGTATTTTTAGGTTCTAACTCTTAATATGGGAACGGGATGTTACAGAGTGGGTGTCAGTTTTAGAGTTAGAGAATGTGAGAAGATGAAGAAAGAAGAAAGAAGAAAGAAGGAGGGATTTTTAAAATCCTTCGGTTGGAGATCCAACAATCTTGGGAATCCCTGTGTTTTCCACGATCGTGGCTTCAGGCTCCAGAAAGTTTCTGAAGAGCCTTCCCATGTTTGTGGGAAACATACCCATTCCCACGATCATGGGCACTGTACAGACAATCAATCTTGATTTTCAAACTTTTTAGCCTTCTTCTAAGCTTAACATGCATTCTTAACATTCAAGCAACCTGCAAACACATTAAAATCACCTAACCAATAAGAAATTTGAAGAGAAAACATGTTAAAACTTAAACAAAACCCCAGTAAACACCAAGAAATCATAGAAAACTCAAACCAAACATAATCAAAACCAAACAAATCAAATAAAGAAGTAAACAAAGACAAACAAAAGAAAGGTAAACATGTTAAGCTTATGACTTCCCTTTCTTGTAAGTATGTCCCTCTATAGTATGGCTTGCATCTATGCCCACTGACTTTGAATGCTTCACCCTTGTCATTTTCCAAGTCCAAAGCTCCACAAGGAAACACTTGAAAGATCTTAAAGGGTCCACTCCATCTTCACTTAAGCTTTTCAAGAAATAACCCAAGTTATTAATTGAATAAAAGCATCAAGTCCTCGCTCTTAAAACTCCTTCTTTTTAATGTGAGCATCATGCCACTTTTTTGCTCTTTCTTTGTACAACTTAGCATTTTCATAAGCTTCAAATCTCAACTTTTCCAATTCATCAAGTTTTAGCAATCTTTTCTCACCCACAAGCTTCCAATCTATATTCAACTTCTGACCCAATAGGCTCTATGCTCCAACTCTAAAGGTAAATGGCAAGCCTTGTTATACACAAGTCTATATGGAGTAGAACCTCTGGGTGTCTTGAAGGCTGTCTTATACACCTAAAGTGTATCATCTAACTTCAAAGCCCAATTTTCTTTGAAGTGCTCACTACCTTCTCCAAAATCTTCTTCAATTCTCTGTTTACCACTTCCACTTGGCCACTCGTTTGTAGTTGTTAAGGAGTCACCACTCAATGATGCATATTATATCTTTTCAATAAAGCTTCAAAGGGTTTGTTGCAAAAATGACTCCATCCATTATTGATTATCGCTCTAGGCACTCCAAATCTAGTAAAAATCTTCTTAATAAATCTTTGCACCACCTTACCATCTTTGGTTGAAGTAGCTACGACTTCAACCCACTTTAAAACATAATCAACTCCAACCAGTATGTATGTGTTACCTAAGGAGGATGGGAATGGTCCCATAAAATCCAAGCCCCACACATCAAAGATTTCCACTTCCATGATGTTTGAAAGTGGCCTCTCATCCCGATTTGATATGTTGCCCACTCTCTTGCATTTATCACACTGTAGCATAAATTTTCGGGCATCCTTGAATAAACATGGCCAATAGAACCCACATTTCAAGATACAAGCCTCTGTTTTGTTTGCTCAATAGTGTCCTACATACACTAAACTATGACATTGAGTCAAAATGTCAAAATTTTCATCTTTAGGGACATACCTGCGAATCACATTGTCAGCACAAATTTTATATAATACAACTTCATCCTAAATATAGCAAGATCATTGGAATAAGAAACGCTTCCTTTGTTGAGAGATCAGAAGGAAGAATACTACCTAAGAGGTAATTTGTAATATCTGCAAACCAAGGACAAAAAGGATTTTCTACCATCATTAAAGCCTCATCAAGAAAGCTCTCCTTGATTTCCTCTTCTTCTTCATGGTACACCCTTCAAATGGTGATAGGTGGTCTATACAATATTTTCTGCTCCCTTCTTGTCTTTAATCTTAATGTTGAAGTTTTAGAGCAGAAGCACCCACCATATGAGCCTAGCCTTAGCATCCTTTTTGGCAAAAAGATAACGTAACGTCATATGGTCTATAAAAACAATAACTTATGAGCCCAAAAGATAAGAACGAAATTTCTCATAAGCAACTCCTTTTCTGTAAATGTGTAATTTAGTTGTGCTCCCATCAAGATCTTGCTTGCGTAGTAGATGGTGTGCAGCCTCTTTTCCTTTCGCTGGCTAAAGACACAGTCATTGGCATGATCGCTTGCATCACAGATAATCTCGAAGGGAAGAGATTAATCCGGCAATGTCAAAATGAGTTTTATTGCCTTTTTTAACTTGTTAAAAGCATCCAAACAAGCATCATCAAACACAAAAGGCACATCTTTCACTAATAAATGATTCAAGGTTCTAGAGATAAGAGAGAAATCCTTGATGAACTGTCTATAGAACCCTACATGACCAAGGAAGGCTCGGATGCCCTTGATATTGGTAGGAGTTGGTAGCTTTTGAATTGCTTCGATCTTAGCTCAATCCACTTCAATACCCTTGCATAAGATCTTATAGCCCAGTTCAATTCCCTCTTGAACCATAAATTGACACTTCTCCCAGTTCAAGACTAGATGAAACTCCTCACATATTTGAAGTACTCTGTCTAAATTAAACAAGCAATGATGAAAAAAATCTTCAAAGATAGAGAAATCATCCATAAATACCTCCATGAAGTTCTCATTCAAGTCTGCAAATATGGCTATCATGCACCTTTGGAATGTAGCAGGTGCATTACTGTTGAGTGTAATTATGCAACAAAAACTACTCGTTTTATGCTCAAAACTACAAGTATATGGGTCATGACTTGTAATTAAAAAAGCGGATATCGATCTCACAGGGATTAATGCCTAGACACCACTTAATTCAAACAAAACTTTGATTAAGAAACGAAATTGTTTAATGTAAATAATCTGAAAAATTAAATTAAAATTAAAAGAATAATAACGAACATTGAACAATATCAACATGTAGAAAAATCAGAATTTAAAAATCTAAAGACTAGAGATTTTTTTTCTATTTTGTCTCCCCCTTATTTTATTAATCGAATTATGTCTCACCTACAATTTTTGAATTTATTAATTACCCTCCCTCAAGGTATAATTAATTGTCTCTAATCAAATTAAATGGAATCAATTGAACAATTTATCAACCTACCCAATGCCTCCACCAACTCAACTAGTTATCAAACTATCCTATAGGTGATTAATTGAATTTGCCCGGATCTCTCTTCTAACTAATCAATTGATGTGATGATTGTAAGTCTAAAGGTTACCAAGTCTCATTATACAATCCTACATAAATAATCTTACTCACTATCTCTATTTATTGTAAGATAAAAAATAAAATCAACAATCATCAAAAACACTTTTATTCAATTTAATAACATAGGACTTTTAACAAAATAGTTCAAAAGCAATCCCCAAAATTAATTTAGTCAATCATGGTCTCCATAACATCATCAATACACAAATAATTCATCTTACAAGGATTAGAAGAAAGAAAAACACAAGAAATTGAATAAAAGGAACTTTTTCTCTTCTTTGCCAAAATCTGGAATTTTGGATGTTGATGTGCTATTTTTCCCAATTTTGATGATAATCCTTTACTTTAATCCTTCCTCAAGGCTAAAAACTTATGTTCTTCACTCAAGAAGGCTCTTTCTATAGAAGGGTTTCGTCGTCCATGATTATGGAGGCCTAATTCTCTTTTAATAGTCCAGAAACTCTAAGTTTAATGAAGCCCCGCATAATATCTCAGTTTATAATTCCCATGATCGTCGGAATTGACATGATTCCTACGATCGTGGGAATTACAAATAGAGAGTCTTATATTCTCTTCTCCTCTTTGATCTGTAGCTCAATCTCCAAATTGCTCCATCTTCATTCCTACATAAAAATAATCAATTCTTACCCTAAATTAACATCAAACATAAAAGAACAACAATGGAAATCAAACTAAATGAAATCATACAAAATGAATCCTAAACGACAACAATAATCAACAATTAAGTAAGAAATACATGTCAATTACTTAGAAAAATATAGACTAATGCACAACTATCAATAGCATAAACCAAAAGGTATCTTTTGATAAGCAAAAGTCCCATAAGGATAAGTGAAAGTGGTCTTCTCCTAATCCTATGGGTATATAAACACCTGATCGTACCCTGAGTATCCATCAAGAAAATAGTAAAATGCATGGCTAGCCACCCTCTTAATCATTTGGTCTACAAAAGGTGAAGGGAAATGGTCTTTCTTGGTGACCAAATTGAGCTTCCTATAATTAATACACACTCGCCAACCTGTGATGCTCCTAGTAGAAATCTTTTCACCATGTTCATTCTCCATCACTGTTATGCCACCCTTTTTAAACACAAATTGCATTAGACTCACCCACTCACTATCTGAAATGGGGTAAATAATCTAGGTATCCAAAAGCTTCATTACCTCCTTCACAACCTCTTGCATGTTTGGATTTAACTTTCTTTGTCTCTCCCTTACTGTTTTACATCCTTCTTCTAGGTTAATCTTATGCATTACCACATTAGGGCTAATCCTTGTAATATAATAAATTTGCCAATCCATGGCTCTCATCCTCTTCTTAATGATCTCCACCACTTTCTCTTCTTACTCACAATCTAATTGGTTAGAGATAATGATGGGTAGGGTATGGTTTTTACTTGAAAAGGTGCATCTCAAGTGGGAAGGTAATGGTTTAAGCACTAAAGTGGGGAGTTTAACAATGAAAGGTGGTGTGAGCGTATCTGTTCTCTCCAACTTCTCTAGCTCAACTTCCTCACATAATTTCTCTTCTCTCATAATCTCATTCCCGTTCACTTCAATAACTTCATCAAATTCCTCTTCAACCTCCTTCACACACTCATCCACAATATCAATTTTCATACATACAGTACCTTCCATTGGTTTCTTTCAAAGATTTAGACATGTTAAATTAAACTTGTTCATCACCAATAATAAAAAAAATTTCCTTCATGTACATCAACTAATTCTCTACCAATATTCATAAAGTGCCTACATAAAATCAATGGACAATGTCTATCTGCTTTAAATTCTAACACAACAAAATCAATAGGAATGATAAATTTATCTACTTTTACCAACACATCTTCTACAACTCCAAATGGCCTCTTGATGGATTAATTCATAAGTTGAATGAGCATGGATATTGGCTTGACCTCTCCTAATCCTAATTTCCTGAAAATAGACAAAGACATCAAGTTAATACTGCACCTAAATCACATAAGCCTTTAGAAAATTCAAAATCACCAACAACACATTGAATAGTAAAACTCCCTAGATCTTGTAGTTTTGAAGGCATTGTGCTTGAGATGATCAAACTACAATTCTCCGTAAAGGTTACTGTCTGATTGTCCTCCTAAGTGCGTTTATATGTAAGTATGTCCTTAAGAAACTTTGCATACTTGAGCATGCACTTCAAGGCTTCCACCAATGATAAGTTTATCTAAAGCTTCTTCAATTTCTCCAGAAACTTGAAAAACTGATTGTCTACCTGATGTTGTCTCACCCTTTGTAAATAAAAAATTTTAGGCTAGTAGGGTGGTGGTGGTACATATGGCCTCTCTTCTACTTTCTCTTCTTCTATCTCCTAGCCTTTCTCATTTGTTTGACTTTCCTTTTGTACACTTGGCTCCTTCAGTTGCTTGCCACTTAGAAGTGTGATAGCCTCGAGTTGTTTCTTTGGGTTGCCTTCAGCGTTGCTTGGTAGGCTACTTGTATTTCTAAAAGACAAAGCAGTAGTAAGTTGACATACCTGAACCTCCAAGTTATGGATGGAGGAAGCATGGTTCTTCAAGATTTGGTCAAATTTGGCGTCCTGGCTCGCAAACATTCGTTTTTTATTCTCTTCCTACCTTCTTTACCTTTCCTCTTGGCTTGAGAATTTGGACCCCAATATGTCCATTAAATTGTCCATTTTTCTCTCCAAAGACTCAAGATGGTCATGCTGAAATCTAGGTGGTCCTTGTGGTTTTGCTTTGCCAGTTGCATTATTAGTGCTCCAAGAAAATTTTAGGTAGTTTTTCCACCTCGAATTATAAGTGTTAGAGTATAGATTGTTACCTCAATGTGGTTGGCCCAAGTAATTCCCTAATATGTGATACTAGCTCCTAACAAGAAGTATTCTACTGTGTAATAGTTGTCTTGCCCACATAACTCACAGTGGACTTGCATAGCTTTGGCTGTGGATGAAGAAGCTCTTTGCATATTGTTCAACTGCTTAGTGAGGGTGATAATCTAAGCTTGCAAGGTTGTGACAGAATCAATTAAAATCATGCTTTTTATTCCTTTATGCCTTGCCTACTCTTTTCATTTGACCACATGCAATTATTACTTGCCAACTCCTCTAAAAGATTATGAGCTGCCTCAATGGTTTTCCTCATCCCTCTAGCAACTGCATCTATTGTCCCACTATAAAATGTCTATAGTAAGAACTCCTTTGGAATGTTGTGGTATGGGCACCTTCTTTTTAACTCTTTGAACCTCTCCCAACCTTCATATAATAACTCCCCATTATTTTGTTAAACTTTTGTAATTTTCTTGATGATCCGTGTAGTCTTTGTTAATAAAAAGTTCATGGCAAGAAAAACTGGGGCTACTTGCTCCTATGTAATAATCTGAGATGCACTAAGTTAGTTGTACCATACCTTGGCTAGATCTCTCAAAGTGAATGGAAATAATTTGAGCCTCATAGTATCATCAGACATCCCTTGGAATCAAAATGTGTCGCATATCTCCAAAAAGTTTGCTCGGTGGGCATTGGGATCTTCAGTTGAGAACCCATAGAATTGAACATTGTTCTAGAGTATGTTCAGGAGTATCAGCTTCATTTCAAAATTGTTTGCTATGACTGTAGGCCTTACCAATCTTTGTGGACTAAATCCGGGCCTCGTGAAATCCATCAATGTTTTTTTGACCCCTTATTGTTCTCCTTCTTCCGCCATATTTGTTTGAAGATTTTCTAGGTGCTTTGCTCTCCTTAACTCTCATTTGTGCCTTGTTATATATGATAATCCTTCGTCATTAAAATCAATAGACCTTCGCGTGCTCCTTGTGTTCATGCACTTCCAAATACACAAGGAAAAGTATCAAACACTCTCAAATCAAAGTTACCAAAACTAAACAATATACTAAACAAACAATCTCTGGCAACAACCCTAAAAACTTGTTGATTGCAAAACCAATTCACTAGTTTTATGCTCAAAACTGCAAGTATACGGGGTGTAACTTGTAGTAAAGAACAGATATCGATCCCTTAGGGATTGTGTTTAGATGCTACTTAATTCAGGCTACCTTGTTTGAGAACCAATTTTAATGAATATAAAATGAAAAATTAAACTAAATCAAACAACTAACAATGAACAAATGATAAAGCAAAAGTACATAAACTTGGAATTCAAGATTTAACAATTAGAAATCACTTTTTCCCTATTTTATCACTCTCCTACCTTGTTAATTGAATTGTGCCTCACCTAAGATGTCCTAATGTATTAACTACCCTATCTTAAGGTGTAATTAATTGTTCTTAGCCAAATTAAATAGAAATGATTAAGCAATCTCTCAATCTACAACATCAGTTCACCAATTTAACTAGTTATGAAGTTATCCAATGGGTAATCAACTAATTAGCCAAGATCTCTCCTTAACTAATCAATTAAATTGATGAATGTAGGTCTATAGAGTGTCAATTCTCATTGTACAGCCCTACACAATTCACCGAACTCAATTTCTCAATATATTGCAAGGTATAAGCTCAACATTCATCAAAAGCATCGTTCATTTAAATCAACAAAGTAGGAGTTTAATAAGTAGTTCAAAAGTAATCTCTACAAATAACTCAGCCACTCATAATGTCATTAACATCCCCAATAACCAGAAAATCCATAATAAAGATGCTAGAAGAGAAAAACAAAATAAGAACTAGGTGAAGCAAGCTCCTCCTCTTTTTTGCCCAAATCTGAAAAATCTAAAGTTGGTGTGTTCTTTTCCCAATTTGGAATGGAAATCCTAATTCTCTACCTCTCTTTAGGCTCTAAATCTATTTTTTAGCTCGAAGAGGCAAGTTCTCACGACCCCCTCTTCAGCATTAGGGATTTGTGCCCTTATATAGTCACAAAAACCTAAAAATAAGTGAAAACCATGTGTCTCTTCGGGTTAGGGATCCCACGATCGTGGGAATTAGCATGAGTCCCATGATCATGGGTTCTTGTCTTACAATTCCTCCACTTCTCTTCTCCTTTCTTGGTCCCTAGCTTAATCACAAAGATGGTCAACCTCCATTCCTACATCAAAATGATCAATTCTTACTCTAAATCAACATCAAACATAAAAGAACAACTATGAAGATCAAACTAAACAAAAACATACAAAATAAGTTCTAAAACACAACAATAACAACCTATTATACAAGAAACACAGGCAAAATACTTAGAAAAACACACAATAATGCACAACTAACATAAAGTAGCAAAGAGGAGACAAAAAAATATAGGGCAATTGATTTTGTGAATCAATATGCCAAGCCACAAGGATATGTACATGAGTTGAGGATTAGTAATCTAAGTTTAATAGTAGAGTTACAGTTGGCGAGGAATGAAGATACTTCTTTGTTATAGGTATACAAAATTATATTTGTTTATATCATCTTGAAATCATAGTAAGTTATACATTTTTCATATATCATCTAGCAACTATAGTAAGATTATACACTTTTTCATACTTATTATCTCTTTTGTGCAATCCCAAAGATTATAAATTTGATTTGGTGCAATGGAAAAAGGATGGAGGCATTTGAGGCTAATTTTTGATATTAATGGCTACTTTCTAATGACAGAATTCAAAGGAAAATTATTCAATGCAGTTAGGAGGGATGGTGATGGAGGGATATATCAATTGTCTTGGGCCGTTATAGAGGTAGAGAATATTAATTCATAGACATGATTTATAAATCTACTAACTTCTGACTTGGAATTTGATAATGGTGAAGGGCTTACAGTTATATTAGATATGCAAAAGGTTTCTTATTGTTCATATATTTATAGTGAAGTGTTATACAAATTTTTGTATTAACTTAATTAACTTAATATTTTATATTGTTATAAGGATTGATCAAGGATGTGGAAGATAAATTACCATATACCAGTCATCAAATATGTGTTAGACACATACACCATAATTGGTATGCAAAATAGAAAGGAAAGGATTTAAAGAAGCAATTTTGGAATTGTGTATAGTCAACATTTGTAGAAGATTTCAATGAGTAGTTGAAAACATTAGATAAAATAAAACTTAAATGTTCATCAGTATTTTTTGATTATCATAAGAAGAGGTGGGCAAGATGCTACTAATCTTTTGAATCAAAATACCCATTTATTGACAAAAATATTTGTGAAACCTTCAATGGGTGGACCTTACCAATAAGAGATAGTTTAGTTATCATATGGTTGAGACCATTAGAATCATGGTAATAAAGAGGCTTGCAGATAAGAGAATTTGTGTTTGTTTGAAAGTCAGATGTTAAACCAACTATTATGAAGAAATTGAAGAAGAACAAGAAAGACGCAATGCAATGGAGAATAGTTTGAAATGGAGATGAGGGATATGAAATGTCTAAGGGTGATGTCAAGTATATTGTAAGGATTGGTAGATACCAATCATATAGTTGTTTGGCATGAGAGTTTTATGGATATTCTTACACGCATGTTATAAGTGCTATTCACCATTAGAAGCAAAAGGTGGAGGTAGTTGTAGATGATTATTATAAGAAGGTCAAATTCCTTAGATCTTATGACTATGTGTTGCAATCTATTAAGGGTGCAATTTTTTGGGGCAAATCCCATAAAAACACCCTTGTGTTATGCTTAATCATTTGAAAAACTCCTTGTGATATCAATTGAATCACAATAACACTTGTAATATTTGATTTACTTCACTTTGGCACTTTTGACCCAATTAGGACACATTTACCCCTCAGCCCACCTTTTTCTATTTTCCATCACATTTTTCATATAAATGAAGGAATATGAAAATAATACAAATATAGTATTATATGGTATAAATGCAGTATGTGGGGCCCACCATCTTAACAAAACCAAAAAAAAGACAAAACCCCTTCATCGAGAGAAAAAGAAGCACGAAATAGTGAAGCAGAGAACAAAGAACTAAGAGCCCAAAAAGGTCTCAACTTTTACAACTAAACCGTATGAATTAAAGAGGAAATCTACTGGAAAGAGAAGAGTGAAGGTGACTGAATGTGAAAGTTGAAAGATTATGAAGAATGACGTGTAAAGGCAATAATTGAGAAGCAAGTTTTTGAATTCTTAAATAGGTTTACTTTGGAATGTACAAGAGCAAAGGTAAACGTAAATAAGGTTTTAATGTACAGGTTTTACATAATATGTGGTCCCATTTCAAATTAATTACGTTTCTTTCCTTCTTGTGTTTTGTTCATGTCTGTTTAATGCAAATGTTGTGGTCACAAAATGAAAAAGAAGGCGTCATGTGTGTTGTTTGTGCATAATTAAAAAAAATCATTTACTTATATATTGTTATTTAAAAACACACAGGATGGATCCCCCATATACCGTGGAGATGCGTTATGGTGGTCATTATGAGATTAAAGGGAGGACAAAAACATACGTTGGTGGTGAGACCTGTAACATTAATTTCAGAAATCTTGACATGTTAGGTTATTACAGGTTCATGAAAGAATCGAAAAATTTTGGCTTTGCAAATGGTGGGCGCATGCATTTTTTAACTCCAGGAAAGACTCATATGGATGGATCGAGGTTGTTATGGGACAATGATAGTTGTCAAGAGCTGTGTAGATTGTTAAACAAGTATAAGTTAGTGCAAATGTTTGCGGAGCATTCTGTGGACACGCATGAAATCATAGAGCATTTAGATGGACCAAAGGCCACTGAACATGAAGACAATGACACTAGAAGTTGTAGGAAAGAGAGTGAAGATTTTGAAGTTGATGAATATGCATATTATGATGATGAGGAAGATTTGGTGAATGTGTATGTCGAATATGAAGAAGAGGAAGATGATGAATTCCAAGAGGCTAGAAGCAATGTTAGGCAGTATATTAGAAAGAGAGTTAAGGAAAGGGATGATTCTGATTATAATAATGTTAATGAAGAGGAAAGGGATGATTCTGATTATAATAATGTTGAAGAAGAAGAAATTCCAGTGGAGATAAGCAATGAATCTAACACTATTGAAAATGAAACAAATGGTGAAGATGAGGCTGGTGAACTTGAGGTTACAAATGGTGCTAATTTAGTTGTGTAATACAATAGAAGAATAGTTGTGGATGATAATGATGAGATAGATACTGAGGAAAATGTTGATGGGAAGGTCCCTAGTTATACAAGTGACTACTTGGACTCTGATGACCTAGGAAGTTTTGAATCTACTGATGAGGACGGTGAAATTCTAAAGAAACAACGGAGATCAATATTTTATGATCCTACTACTCGAATCCCAGTATTTTCTATGGGTATTGTGTTTGAAAATTAGAAACAATGTAAAGATGTAGTGAAGAAGTGGGCTTTGATTAAAATATATGCACTGTCATATGTAAACAATAAGCCTAGAAGATTAAGGTATAGATGTAAGTCAGGTTGTCCCTTTTTTTTTCATACTAGTTTCAACCAAGAGGGGCAATTTCAGAGTTAAGACCTTTAAGAACAAGCATAGATGTTTTGGCTGCAATGATATCCAGTTGATTAAAAAAGGAGATTTGAAGAACTTGCTAAGGGAAAAAATTTTGGAGAACCTAGAATCACTCATAAGAGACTAAAGGGTTATGTAAGAGAAAAGTTTAAGTTGAATGTATCTAAAATAATAGTTGGAAGGATTAAAAAAGAGGTGATGGAGGAGGTTAATGGTGGGTTTATGGCAGAATATGGGAAATTGCATGATTATGCAATTGAATTGGAAAGA
>JANZXP010086903.1:0-24697 GCA_027576715.1 Erythroxylum flavicans
GGTTATGTGAATTGGAAGATATGAATTGTGGAAATCTGGGTGTGTTTTAGGTATAAAGGATGCAAATCAGAACCTTTATGTCTAGTTTTGACCCATTTTGAGTTAGAATTGAGTTTTCATGACTTCATACGAATTGTATAACTTTCATTGATCTTTCCATTGCTATAAAGCATGGACAACTAGTTGACACAGTCACTGGGCACTTTCAGTGAGAAAAATGCCCATTGTAACAGTTGCTACATAGCATCGGTGAGAAAGCAACCAATTGGCCTGGTAGTTGGGCACCTTCGGTGAGCAAAACAACCTATTAGCATAGTCACTAGGCACCATCAGCGAGTAAAACAACCAGTTGACATGATCGCTGAGTAGCTTTGGTGAGAAAATAGCCCATTGGAAAATTTTTGGTGGGAAAAACAACCAGTTGGCAAGGCTGTTATGCACCTTCGGTGAGCAAATTAACTCATTAACACAGTCATTGGGAACTTTCAATGAGTAAACAACTCATAGTAACAGTCGCTGGGTACATTTGGTGATAAAACAACCCATTGTAATAGTCACTAGGTAGCTTCGATGAGTAAACAACCAGTTGACATGGTTGTTGAGAACATTCGATGACCAAAATAACCTTTTGATATAGTTGTTGGTCACCTTCGGTGAGCAAAACAACCAGTTGGCATGATCTCTGGGCACCTATGGTGAGGAAACAGTCTGTTGTTATGGTTGTTCGACACTTTTGATGAGAAAATTGCCTATTGACATAGTCACTGGGCACCTTTGGTCAAAAAAAACTAGTTGACACGATCGCTGGGCACCTTCGGTGAGAAAATAGTTCGTGGGCACATCTTTATTAGGCAAAACAACCATTTGGCATGGTCTTCATGCACCTTTGATGAGAAAAAAATATCATTGACATAAGCATTGGGCACTTTTGGTGAATAAACAGCCCATTGTAACGGTTACTGGGCACTTTTGGTGAGAAAACAACCCATTGTACGATCATTAGGCAACTTCTGCGAGAAAACAACCAATTGGCATCGTCATTGGGTACCTTTAGTGAGCAAAACAACCCCTTGGCATAGTTGATGGGCATCTTTGATGAGGAAAACAACTACTTGGAATGATCACTGGCCACCTTTGGTGAGGAAAACAACTCGTTGATATAGTAACTAGGCAATTCCGATGAGAAAATTGTCCGTTGCATGGTCACTGGGCACCTTCGGTGAGAAAATAACTATTTGGTATATTTGTTAGGCACCTTTAGTGTACAAAACAACTCATTCATATAGTCGTTGGGCACTTTTAGTAAGAAAACAACCATTGTCACATATTTGGTGGGCAAAATAACCCACTGGTATGGTTGCTAGTTACATTCAGTAAGAAAGTCGTCTGTGAGCACATCTTTGGTGGACAAAACAACTAGTTGACAAAGTCGTTGGGCACTTTTAATGAGAAAAATGCCTATTGTAACAGTCGTTGCGTAGCATCGGTAAGAAAACAACCAATTAGCTTGGTAACTGGGCACCTTTGGTGAGCAAAACAACTTGTTGGCATAGTCACTGGGCATCTTTAGCGAGCAAAATGACTAGTTGACATGATTGCTAACTAGCTTTTGTGAGAAAATAGCCCGTTGGGAAATTTCTGGTGGGAAAACAACCAGTTGGCAGGGTAGCTATGCACCTTCGGTGAATAAAACTACTTGTTAACACTATCACTGGGCACTTTGGATGAGTAAACAACTCATAGTAATGGTTATTATGCACCTTTGGCGAGAAAACAGCCCATTATAATAGTCACTGGGTATCTTCGATGAGTAAACAACCAGTTGGCATGGTTGTTGGGAGCATTCGATGACCAAAATAACCTTTTGGTATAGTTGTTGGTCACCTTCGGTGAGCAAAACAACCAGTTGGCATGATCTCTGGGCACCTATGGTGAGGAAAACAACCCATTGTCATAGTTGTTCGACACTTTCGATGAGAAAATTACCTATTTGCACAGTCACTGGGCACCTTTAGTCAGAAAAAACTAGTTGACACGGTCACTGGGCACCTTTGGTAAGAAAATAGTTCGTGGGCACATCTTTGTTGGGCAAAACAACCATTTGGCTTAGTTTTGGGGAACTTTTAGTGAATAAATAGCCCATTGTAATAGTTGCTGGGCACCTTTAGTGAGAAAACAACCCATTCTAATGATCACTAGACAGCTTCGATGAGAAAAAAACTAGTTGGCATAGTCATTAGGTACCTTCAATGAGCAAAACAACCCTTTGACATAATTATTGGGCAACTTTGGTGAGCAAAATGACCAATTGGCATGATCGATGGGCACCTTTGGTAAAGAAAAAAACCCATTGACACCATCATTGAGCACTTCACTAAGAAAATTCCCCATTGGCAGAGTCGTTGGGCACCACCTTTGGTGAGCAAAACAACCCACATATAGTCACTTGAACATTCATTAAGAAAACAACCCATTGGCACATCTTTCATGGGCAAAACAACCTGCTAGCATGGTTGTTGCACATCTTAGTTGAAAAAATAGTTCGTGGTCATATCTTTGGTGGGAAAAACAACTACTTGGCATGGTTGATGGACACTTTCGGTGAGCGAAACAACCTGTTGACACAGTCACCAAAAGAGCCTATTGTAACTGTGGTTATATAGCTTCGGTGAGAAAACAATGAGTTGGCATGGTTATTGGGCACCTTGGTTGAGTAAAATGACATATTGGTATGGTCATTGGGCACCTTAGGTGAGTAAAACAATGATTGGCATGATCCCTGAGCACCTTTGGTGAGAAAACAGGCTATTAACAAATCCTTGGTGGGTAAAACATCCAGCTGGCATAGTCATTTGGCACCTTCAGTAAGCAAAACAATCCATTCACATAGTCAATGGACACTTTCGGTGAGTAAAAAATCCATTGTAATGATCACTAGGCACCATTTAATGTGCACCACGGAGTGGAAAGATTGAAAAGTTCGGATTTAAGGAAAGAAGAACAGGATAGATTTGAATTAACTAAAATTACATCTGATATGCAGGGTTTCAAATTTACCTACTAGACATCATGAAAAACTTGTCTCGAGCAACCTAGATAGTGGGTAAAGAACAAACCAAGAAAATTTTTTACGACCAAAATCATGCCACAATCTGATTTAGTTGATAAGTGATGTTTAATTCCTAAGTTGAAAAGAACAAGAGGGGTTTCCCCTCTTAAGATGACCAGCGGCACACAAGAAGTAATATGATTAAAAATTCTTCCAAAACCCTAAAACATAAATGTTTATATCTAGGCTTAATGCTAAAAGACTTGGACTAAAAAACATGCCTAGGCCTCTCCTCTTGGACTTAAAAACACACCGATGCCTGGTCTAACGTGCCCTTCAGGTCTGATCGTAGGCACCCCTCTCCTCTTGGGCTTAAGTGATGATGCGCAACCTAATATAATGGTCTTCAAGTCCTAAGTGAGTCCAATCCAAAGATTTGAGATAAATGAATCAATTTGGGTTATGACTCAGATAACTCTCCTCCAATAGGCTTTATGCACTCCATCTTCTCCATAAATTGGCCAACATGCGCATAGGGTGCCTCTTTGAGTCTCACGGTCCTAGCTCTAAACATAGGTCTAACTGGAATGACAAGCTCGCCCCCATCATGCACTCCATCTCCATGGTGCTCCTGGCTCTTGCTTACATCTGTCCCTCCCTCTTTATGAAGATTCGTCCTCAAATCTGAATCCATGTCAAAAAGAGAAAGATCAGTAATATTAAAAGTTACAGAAACAAAATACTCACCTGGCAAGTCAATCTTGTAGGTGTTGTCATTCATCTTCTCCAACATTTAGAATGGACATCCTTCCTAAGATGCATCCAAACCCAATCTCTAGGTTTAAAAGTCACCATCTTTGGCCCCTTTTTGGCTTGCTTCGTATATACCCTGTTTCAATTCTAAATGTGCTGTCAAGCCTTTATATAAAAGTCCCTAATCATCTTAGATTTCCTCTTGCCATTTATGCTAGACAACTCATCCAAGGGTAAAGGTACCAAAAATAAGACAGTCTAAGGATTAAAACCATATACAAGTGGTGGAATGCACTTACCTACTACATCAAGTAACAAGGTACCTAAGGTTCTATTATCAACTTCAGTCTATCCATCTATCTGCGGATGACAAGTAGTAGAATAAAGCAATTTAGTACCTAACTTTCCCCACAGAACACGCCAAAAAAGGATCAAACATTTATCATCTCTATCAGAAACAATAGACCTAGAAATACCATATAATCTAACAATATCCCTAAACAATAAATCATCAATAAGCATAGCATCAACAGTCTTATGACATGCAATGAAATACACCATCTTACTAAATCGATCAACAACAACAAAGATGTTATCATACCCCTTCTTTGTTCTAGGCAGTCCTAAAATAAAATCTATAGAAATATCAACCCAAGGTTTAGTAGGCACAAGTAAAGGGGTATACAATCTATAGGGTTTAACAGTCGATTTTGCCTGTCTACATGCAATGCATTTGGAACATACACGCTCAACATCCCTGTGCATACCAAGCTAATAAAAATGTTCATGCAAAATTACAAGGTTTTATTAATCCCAAAATGACCTATCAAACCACCACTATGGGCCTCGTGCACAAATAAAGCATGTAAAAAACAATTAGGCACACACAACTGATTACCACAATACAAATATCCATTATGCCTATAAAATTGTTAGAATGCAATATGCTCACAAGCAGCATACATAGTAGCAAAATCATCATCAGAAGTATACATTTCCTTAAGCTGCTTAAATCCTAATAATTTAAAACTAAGAGTAGAAATTAAGGAATACCTCCTAGATAAAGCATCAGCTACCATATTTTCCTTCCCTTGCTTGTAATGTTGTACATACAAAAATATCTCCAAAAACTCCACCCAAGTGGCATATCTCTTGCTTAGCTTGCCCTATCCCCTCAAGTGCTTTAGGGACTCATGATCTGTCTAAATGACAACCTCTCTAGGTTGAAGGTAATGTTGCCACACCTCCAATGCTTTCACCACAGCGTATAGCTCCTTGTCATAGGTCAAATAATTGAGTTATGCACCACTTAGTTTTTCACGGAAATAAGCTGCTGGTTTGTTTTCCTGCAAAAGCATAGCATCTATACCAATACTAGAAGCATCATATTCAACCTCAAAAGCTTTCTCAAAGTTAGGTAAACATAGTATAGGAGTAGAACACATCTTTGTTTTCAACAAATTAAATGCATGCTCTTATTCCTCAGCCCATGTAAACCCTTTCTTATTGACTATTTCAGTCAAAGGAGTAGCAATGGTAAAGAAATCTTTCACAAACCTCCTATAGAAACTAGCAAGTTCATGAAAACTCCTTACCTCACTAGCACTCTTAGGTGTCGGCCATTCCTGGATAGCCTTCACCTTCTCCTTATCAACCTCAGCTCCCCTAGAACTGACTACAAATCCCAAGAATACAAGCCTATCAATACAAAAAGTACACTTCTTAAGGTTCACATAGTTTCTCCTATCTCAATACATCTAAAACACATCTTGCACGCACGATATGCTTATCAAGATTAGTGTTATATATCAAGATGTCATCAAAGTTAACAACCACAAATTTTCCAAGAATGCACGCAACACATGATTCATCAACCTCATAAAAATGTTGGGTACATTAGCTAAACCAAATGGCATAACTGACCACTCATACAACCTATATTTAGTTTTGAAAGCAGTTTTCCACTTCTCTCGTGGTTTCATTCCAATTTGGTGGTATCTAGTTTTCAAATCAATTTTGGTAAAGATACATGCACTATGCAATTCATCAAGCATATCATATAACCTAGGAATAAGATGGCGATACTTTACAGTGATTTTGTTGATAGCTCTGCAATCTACACACATCCTCTAGGTCCTATCTTTCTTCAACACTAGCAATACAGGAACTGCACAAGGGCTCAAGCTCTCCCTTACATGCCCCTTCTCCAGTAACTCACCCACCTACTTTTAAAGCTTCTTTGTCTATTCAGGATTACTCCTATAAGCTGAGCAGTTCAGAATCTGAGCTTTAGGCACAAAATCCATCTAATGCTCTATGCCTCTCAAGGGTGACAATCCCTTAGGCATCTCCTTAGGAAAGACATCAGTATAATCCTACAAAAGAGAATCAAAAAAACTAAGCAGAGCCTCAAGAGGGTTAGTGTCAGAAACTAAACACTCTCTATATCTCACCACTACTCGTGCTCTCTTCTCTCCAGTTACTCTCCTCAAGTCTTTTCCTTTAGCAAACAAGCTCACTTTTCTCTCGTTCTTTTCTTTCTTCTTTTCTCTTCCTGAGCTCTTCTCTCCTACACATCCCACTTCCCTTTACTCACTTGTGTAGTCACTCACCATCAGGCCAAACTCATTTTTCTTTTGGGCCTCTTTTCTCTCTTCACTTTTTTTGTTCTCACTACCCAAACCCTCCTCACTTTTACTTGCTTTTTCTGGTCCAGGTACAATTCATATGGTGATAAAGGTAGTAGAATGAAATTCTTACGCTTAAACTTAAAGGAGTACCTATTGGTATACCCATCATGTGCTACCCTCTTGTCAAACTACTAAGGTCTCCCAAGTAACATATAACTAGCCTCTATTGGTACCACATCACACAACACCTCATCCTTATATCTTCCTACAAAAAATGACACTACAACCTGCTTAGTCACCTTCACACCAGCACTATCATTAAACCACTATAAATTGTTTGGCTTTGGATGTTTCCTGCATGTCAAACCTAATTTTTATACCATAGTCCAAATAACTGCATTAGTGCAACTACCCCCATCAATGATCAAATTGCATACTTTTCTACCAACTAAACACCTCGTATGGAAGAAGATTCTCTCTCTAATCTATAACCTCATCTGTGGGCCTAGCACTCAGTACCCTCCTAACTACTACCGCTTCCCTGTAACAGCTCTCTCAAAGAAACTATCATCCTCAAAATCATTATCAACAACAAGCTTAGATTCACCACCACTATCCTCCAAGTCAATAATCCCGTTATCCATCATAATCATGACTTTCTTATTTAGACATTGAGATGCAATATGGCCAATACCCAAACACCTAAAGCATTTATGCTAGAATGCTTACTAGAAGAAGCTTGGGTTTTAGGTGTACATTTAGGGTCAAACCCTAGATTTGGCCTTTTAGGTGTTTCCTTGAAGTGTACCCCCTTATCTTTTGACTTCTCCTCTTTATTGGGCCATTTTGAACTCCATGATTGGCTAAAATTCGTCTCACTCCTTGCTGTAACTTTAACTTTGATTTGTTTCTCCACCTTCATGGCCATGTTCACCATGTACTTAATCTCTAAGAAGTGCTGCAACTCCACAACATTGGTTATCTCCCTTCCACTCAAAAATTTGGCCATTGTGGCCTCTGGGTCCTCCTCTATGTTGGCTCGAAATATAGCCACCTCCATCCCCTTGTGGTAGTCCTCCACTGATTTAGACCCCTGAGTGAGTTTCTAAAGTTTTTGGTACATCTTCCTATAATAGTAAGAAGGCACAAATTGCTTCCTTATGCATGCCTTCATATCGTCCCAAGTAGTAATTGGCATCTCTCTATTTCTTCCCCTAGATGTCTCCAACTGATCCCACTATATTAATGTGTAATCTGTAAATTCAACAGCAGTTAGCTTTACCTTTTTATCTTGAGAAAAAATGTGGCATTCCAAAATCAAGTCCACCTTCCTTTCCCACTCTAGATAAGCCTCTGCATCATTCCTTCCCTTGAAAGCTAGAATTTGCATCTTGATGGATTTAAGGTCTCCATCTCTCCTATTAAATGGCTCAACTCTTTGAGCTCTCCTAGGTTTGCGTACCTCAAACTCCTTCTCCTCCTCTGGCTCATACCAAGGTGGTGGTCTACAAGGTGGTGGTTGCTGTTGGCGTACACCTGCACACCTCCCCTGAGGTTCCTCACATCTCCCTTGCCTGAGCTCATCCATCTGTCCCCTAATCTCAGTTGAGGCAAGATTGAAACTCTCAAATTGTTGCTGCATGGCTCTCAAAGTGAAAGCGATATTTGCATCTCCCCCTTAGTTGTCTTCATTACTACCTCCCTGTGACATTGTAGATAAAATGATATACCTGTAAAACAAGGTTAGTAATAAACAACCTCACGCACTCCCTCATGTGTTTCACTCAATTGATGTCACTTCCCTCGTGTTTAAGTCATAAAAATGACACCCTCAAATAAACTCACATACTCTTGCCTTTTACCACTCAATTTCCACTGAAATTCAATTCACCACTCAGAACCAATTCTCAACTGATAAAAAAAATCAAGAGTATAAAAATTTCGAACTAACTAGCAAGTACGAGTTTGGATTTTTTGAATTTTTTTACAAAATTTTTAGATTTTTTCATTTTTGGACTTTTTTCTTAACCTTTTTTACTTTTCTTTTTTGGATTTTTTCAGATTTTTTTCTCTGGCTTTTTTCGACCTTATTTCATTATTTCATTTTTTTGGACTTTTTTATGATTTTCTGACTTTTTTCTTTTTTCATATCTAGGTTAAATATTAATAAAAGATAAAACAAGAAAAAGAAAAACCTTAGGTTGAAAGTTAATTCACACTTGAATTGATGAACTGACGATAATTGAAAATAGTTCGTAAGCACATCTTTGGTGGAAAAAAATAGTTAACATGATCATTGAGCATCTTCGATGAGCAAAACAACCTATTAGCATGGTCGCTAGGCACCTTAGGTGAGCAAAAGAACCAGTTGGCATGATCACTGAGCAATTTCGGTGAGAAAATAGCTTGTTGAAAATTCTTTTGTCGGAAAAACAACCAGTTGGCATGCTTGCTGGGCACCTTTAGTGAGCAGAACAACCTATTGACACATTCACTAGGCATTTTTGGTTGTTTTAACAATCACTAGGCACCATTGGTGAGAACAACCCATTATAACATTCAATGGGCAGCTTCGACGAGAAAACAACCAGTTGGCATGATCTTTGGGCACCTTCGATAAGAAAAACATCGCTTTGGCCTAGTTTTTGGGCACCTTCAGTGAGCAAAACGTTCTTTTGGCATTGTTGTTAGGCACCTTTGGTGCGCAAAACAACCAGTTAGCATGATCATCGGCCACCATTGGTAAAGAAAACAACTCGTTGACACAGTTGTTGGGCATTTTTGATGAGAAAATTGCCCATTGGTAAGCCAAACAATCCATTTGGTAAGCCAAACAATCCATTCACATAGTTGCTTGTCACCTTCAGTGAGAAAACAACCCATTGGCACATCTTTGATGTACAAAACAACTTGCTGGCATGGTTGTTGGTCACCTTCAGTGAGAAAACAATCTGTGGGCATATCTTTAGTGGAAAAAACAACATGTTGGCATGGTCGCTGGGCACGTTCGATGTGTAAAACAAATCATTGACAAAGTCTCTGGGTACTTTCGATGCTGTAGACAGCCCATTTTAACGATCGTTGGGCACCTTTGGTGAGAAAATAACCCATTGTAATGGTCACTAGGCAACTTCGATAAGAAAACAACCAGTTGGCATGGTCGTTGGGCACCTCTAGTGGGCAAAACAACATTTTGACATAATTGTTGGGCACTTTTGGTGAGCAAAACAACCAATTGGCATGATCGTTGGCCACCTTCGGTGAGGAAAACAACCCATTGACACAATCGTTGGGCACTTTTGCTAAGAAAATTACCTATTAGCATGGTCGCTGGGCACCTTCAGTGAGAAAGCAACTACTTGACTTTGTCGCTGGTCACATTTGGTGAGCAAAACACCCGTTCACATAGTCGCTAGGCACTTTCATTAAGAAAACAACCCATTGGCACATCTTTGTTGGGAAAAACAACCCGCTCGCTTGGCTGTTGTGCTCCTTTATTGAAAAAACAGTTCATGAGCACATCTTTGGTGGGAAAACAATTAGTTGGAATAGTTGATGGGCTCTTTCAATAAACAAAACAACTCATTGACACAATCGCTGGGCATTTTTGATAAGAAAGAGCCCATTGTAACTGTCATTGTGCACCTTTGATGAGGAAACAAACTAGTCGGAATGGTCGTTGGGCACCTTCGATGAGCAAAAAAACCTGTTGGCATGGTTATTAGGCACCTTAGGTGAGCAAAACAATCAGTTGGCACGATCATTAAGCAGCTTAGGTGAGAAAATAGCCCATTAACAAATCTTTGGTTGGCAAAGGGAATTATACATCTAATTTAGTTTGAAAATGGATAGCAAGTGGAATATACTTCATTATGATAACTTAGTCTGATAAAAGTTTAATGGAAGAAATGATGGTTAAGGGGAATTTCTACCAGTGAACAATGAAAGGGTTCTAGTGGGGAGGTTATCAAACTATAGTTGGCTTCTATTGATAAAAATTGGTAGTCGGAGATTTAAGAAGTAGTACTAAGTTAGAGAAATGGTTAAAATGATGTTTAGTGAGCTTTAAAGCTAATGTTAGAACGTGATAATTCAAAACTTGTTCCTCCCCTTAGTAATTTTTGGTATGAATTCAATTCAATTACAAATAAATAAAAATGAAAAATTTCAAAAACATTTAAAAAAAACTATAAAATGATAAATTTCCAAAAATGAAATTACAACTGATTTGCATATTAAATAACCATGAATAGATAAAAAATCAAAAACAATTAGATAAAGAAAATTTGACATTAACAAAATTTAGAATGGCTTAGATATTGGATATGGTATAAACAAATAAAATGTTAAAATGTAAATGCAATTAGTTGTTATTGGTAACATGATAAATTGTTTACAAATTTTTTTTAGAAATTAAAGAATTTATTATAGTAAAAAAGAAATTTAGTTCATTTCCAAGGCTCTCATTTTATCCAACCAGTAAGTAATCATAACTAGGAGCGAATTAATAATTGTATAGATAGTTTTGATTGAGCAAATTTTGACATATTGGAAAACGTAACTTATCTAAAATTTTACATTACTCAATATGTGACTAATGTGGATATAATTTCCTAAGTAATTGTTTGGTTTTCTTACTAAAATACCTTGTTTTATTTGGTTTTTTATATATTTTCATGTTATTAAGGTGATTTGACCTTGGGAATTATTTGGAATTATTGATTGTTTTAAGCAAAAATATGAAGAAAAAACACAATTCTTCATTTGACATAGTCTACGATACAACTGTGCTCTAACTTATGCCTAACATAGATTGATTGCAAAAGAATAAATGGTCTAGAACATGATTTGGAGAGATATCATATGGCATGGAGAAATAGTGTAACATTATGAGATGTGTTTGGCTCAAACCTATGTGCATGCTATAAAAGTAATTTCTTATGGGGGATTTGAGAGATTTGTGATCTAGATCACTAGTGTGCTAGAGCCCATTCCTCCTCCCTACGAAAAGCAAAAGGAGTTATGGTATGGGACTTTTCCAACTTAACCTAAACTGTGGTTTAGGTTAATAAAATGTATTTAAAGTCAAAAACACTTATTTTTAAGGCCTTTTAGAGACTTTTCCACCTTAACATTCTATGTTTTCTAAAAGGTTTGTGTTAGCCTCCGAGAACTACACCAACCCTCTGGAGGTTAATTGAAACTATTTTTATTAGAGAAACAAGATCTAGACTCATCGTAATGGATTAAGATATTGATAATACAACAATCTCTATATAGAATTATTTGTATACTAATTTATTTTATTTTTATCATTATTTTTGTTGGTTTAAATGTGATTTGTGGTTAAATACTTTTTAAGTTTAGATAAAGAAAACCACAGTATTTTTTATGGATTGGGATGCTTTGATTTATTTAGTGAGATTTATATAAGTGAATAACTTTTTATTATTATTAATAAGGATTTCCTTATACTAACATTTAGATCTAATTTAAATTCGCTTATGGGGGATTTGAGAGAACCTTCTAGTGAGTGGATCATAACTTAGAGATTAGGCGTTGAATAGAGTGTTAAAGATTGACTTATATAATCTTTCTAATTTTTGAACGAAACATTTCATAGAATTTATTTAGAGTATAATGCAATCAAAAAGGTGTTACGTAGTAATGATACGAGTTAACCAATTGGAGAATAATTATTCGTAGCTCAAGAGTGAGCAATGAGTTAACCATTGGAGAACAGTATTTGTAGCTCAAGAGTGAGCAATCTTATTATTAGGAAATTCTAACAATATGGATGATAAATCTATTCTAAATTAGTTGAATGATTACATTAAGGAAGATATTATGACTTTTCTTACTTAAGAATTAATTCTCATCAAATTTTCTGTTTGATTTTTTTCTTTATTCTCTTAGCAATATCTTTATTTTTGTCATACTTTCTATTTTATTACTCAAAATCTAATTATTATTTATATTTATTATTTCTTTAGACTAGACAGTAGTAGAAGAGTTTTATAGATCCGTATAGGTTCCCAATGGGATTGACACTCTACTTACCATTATACTTACCTCTACCTAGATTCCAAAATCCAAAAGAGGAACAAAATCCAAGTATGAAGGTGATATGCTCTTCACCTCTTATTGAATGAAGCATAAATCATGGATTCAGGATCCAAGGATCGCTTTATATGAATCAAGATTTGAATTAATTACTCAAGAAGGTATTTCCACCACACTCACTAAATTAGAAAGGGATTCCGGTGATAAGGAATGGGTTTTTATCCTTACAAGCCATTTCTTGAATGAAAATAAAGTCTTTTAAAGAAAAACAAAAATTATTTCTCTAACGGATTGCAAAAAGCACTCAATGTGTTTATTGAATATAGAAATTATTCAAATCTCATTACAAACAAATTTTAGAATGCTTATATTAAAACTAATCACAAATAATAGGCTCAATGTGTTTCAATTTCTCCTTGTTGTCCAACCTCTCCAACACATCCCATTCTTTGTACCTTGTTTGTAGCCACTTAGGATGCTTAATCTCTATTAAAAGGAGATATTAAAAGACCTCAAGAGGAAGAATTAAAATTGAAATTTTTAGTTAACAAAAGTTTTAGCTAAATGATTACAGAATATAATGCTTAGTGGTAGGGCACCTAATCCTAGGTAGTATGTGAAGGCAATTATCCTAAGGAATGGGAAGAAGTTAACTAATGATATGAAAGTTAAAGTCAATAAAAAAGTAGTTGAAATAAGAATATGAAGATGAAAATAATAGAAAGGAAAGAGAACCATTTACTAAATATCAACCAAAAATTCCTTACCCAAAAATACCAATACAAAATTCAAATGAAGAAGAAAAGGAAGAAGATCCTAAGGATGAGGTTTATATTATAAAACAAGATGAAATTGACACCAATTTTATTTAAGAACCTATATTACCCAAGTTGAATGATCCTAGTAGTTTTTCTATTTCGTACAGTTGTTAGTGGTATTTTTATTATTAAGGCTTTATACTTAGGAGATGTTATTAATCTAATATCTTATGCCATGTTTATGAAACTAGAGCTAGGAGAATCAAAATTTACTAAAAGAGTGATGTAATTTACAAATAACTCAATTAGACATCCTAGACATATTTAGGAAATTGATTTAATTAAAATTGATAGGTTCCTATTCCTAACTCACTTTCACATACTTAATATCGAAGAAGATGATGAAAATTTTCTATTCCGAGGTAGTCCTTTCATTACAATAGTGGATTAATTGTAAATGTTTAGGAAGGTGAATTAATGCTTGTGTTTGGCGATAAAGAAATCTTCTTTTTAGTTTATAATGAAAATAACTAGTTTATACTTAATTATGACTTAGGCTAGGCTAAATGTTCTAATCTTTTGCAAGAATTCATCACACATAGGACTAAGTTATCTAGTAAGGGAATAATTGATGTCAAGGATGAAAGAAAAAAAAGCTTAGGAAAGGAGAAATTTTACATGAAAATTTTCTCAATCATAAAGAAAAGATAACCTAGGACACCACTCTAATAATAAATCATATTTAAGAATGAATTCTAACTAAAAGACTTCTAAAGAAGCACTTACTAAGAAGTAACCTAACTTTTGATTTAATAATTTTGAAATTATTTTGTTATCAATTGAAATATTAGAAAACTAATTTCAATTTCTGTTTTACATTACTTCCTCATAATAAGATCACAAGTTACAATACAGCATGCCAATTTAAAACTTAAATATTTTACGTGTTTAACTTTGCTATCAATCATGATACCTAAAACACACCTCACTAATCTTGATCAATCTCATATGTATGCAAATCTAAAACTATAACCTTTGGATAAAAACTAGGTGTATAAATTGAAATAAATAGAAAAAATTAGATTGGAGTGTGAGGATAGGAGTTACTTAGACAATTAATGGTGGCAATTTTCTTCTTAAAGTGGAATAACATGTTAATAGAAAGACTCTATTTTATTTAGGCTTAGGAGAAATACTAGAGGATGGTAGAATTCCAATTGAGAAAAACTAAAATTTTAAGAGGATACTTTCATATTTCCAATGAATGATGTAATGGTCATTTGGGGCTCTATAGCTCAAGTTATGGCTCCTAGAAACTAACTATTTAACATAAACATGAAAATGAAACTTTGACTATTTGACTTGTTTTCACTATTTTGGAGGGATTTCTTGCCTATTCCAAGTTGTGTTTATTTTCTTTATTCTTTTGGACTTATTTTCCAACTTTATAACCACAATTTAGGGAATTAAGTTTGTTTTATAAAATTTTTATTTTAAGATGGCTAAATATTTTTAAATCTAAATTATAATTGGAATTAAGTTTGGTTTCTTTGGTTTTATGCCTTATTCTATATAAACGCATGTTTTATGCTTGTACGGGATAGAATTATCATCAATAATATTTTGGAAAGCATTATATTTCTTGGATTTTAATCAAAATCTTTGAACTTATCAAGTTTTAAGTTGTGGCATTCATAATTTAGATTTATCACACACCTTCTCTTCTTTAACATTGAGTGTGGCATCTATAATCTTTCCTATCAATTGGTTTCTTATTTTCGCATACAAATAATGAGTTTAAGTTTCTTTCTTAATTATTGTTTCTTAGATGATGTTAGGGCAAAGTTTCCAATTTTGGTCATTAGGAACTACTCTAAAATTCATATTTCACATTCAGAAATCATGCAAACTATTTATTTCAATCGATTAAATCATACATATCAATTATATATAAGCGATGCTTATGATACTCACTTCCAATTGTTATTATTATGAATGAGTGCCTATAACTGTCCTATATCCATTGTGGATATTAGGCTCATTAATAACTATCCTTTATATATTGGGGATACAGGGCTCATTTTACATAGTGAGCCAGAGGCTTTTACCACATTCTGAGCTTTAAGCTCTTTTTCACTTTCTGAGCTTTCAGTTGTTTTTCAGTTGCTACTCTAATCGCAATAGCCTTTATGTTGTCATGCATTCATGTAATGAAATGCATCACATGTATTCAGTTAATCAATTGTACTCAATTTTACACGTTCACATTCATGTTCACATTCTCATTCACATTTGTCATCAAACCTTTGTCCGAAATTCAACATTTAAGTTAAGAATCAATTATTCAGTCAAATTCATATTTAAGGAGCACTTCTAATGATTTTTACATGCATGAAATGCCTCGAACTTTCATTGTCTGGAATCAATACATTCACATCACATAATTCAGTACATAATTTTAAAACAGAACAAACAATGAAAGTGAGACCATCTATTTCGACTCACAGTAAGCTCCAGATTAGCATTAGCTTCTATGATCCAGAAATGACTGGATGCTGACATTCTATCCTGTATATCAACATTACGCAATATATATATTGCACACACATTATTAATTACACAATCACATAAATATTCAATTATACAAATATGTATATGTGTAATGTATAATGCATGCTCATATTGACAATCACGAGTATATTTCCTTTATTCATATCTTATAATCATTTAATAACCTCTTTCAATCATTCTTTAATAGCTAATGCACTTTACTCACTTTACTCACCTCATTCATCATCAGCTAAGTTGACTTAAGATCTCATTCAAGCAGCCTAGCATTGGTTGGTTTAAACTTTACTCAAAAGACAACTCTTTTTCTCTATAGGATTGTCCACGATCGTGTTGTCCCTGCTACTATCATGACAAAAACATTTTCTGGCTAGGCCACGATCGTGACAGAAACCTTATACTGTCAAGCCACTATCGTGCCCTACATCTGTTTTTCATCTACACGAGTTTAACACTTATACAAACATCAATTCTACTCCAAAATTTTTAGAATTCATACACATTCATGCAATTTCATTTCATGCTAATTATACTACCCATTTATTGCATTAAACTCTCTAACCTCTACTCATTTGATTTAACATTTCATAATTCCTCATTCATAATGCATCAAACAATTCATTCACTAAATGCAACATCAATATTAATTAAAACTTATTGCCCATTTAACCAACTTTTCCAACATCAAACTATGTTCATTTTAAGCCCCAAATAAATCCAAAAGCTGTTGCATAATCAAAACATTGGCATGAAAAATGACTGACCACGATCATGGCATCCCCTGCCATGTTCATGACAGAAACTAATCTCCCATTTATCCTGTAATTTTCTAGTGTTTCGCAAGACAAATTTTTAGTTCAAATTTTTATGACCATTATAACCTATAAAATGAGGTATTTAGGCAACACCTTCTCTAAACAAATGTTTTTCTATGGTTTAAGTTTCTAATGACATCACATTTATGTAGTTTGGTTCAGTATTCTACAAGTTATATCCAAAATATGACAGACTATTCTCATACCATGACAGCACACAGTTCCCAACTTCAAGCCAAATTTTAAAGTCCTTAAGGATAGAATCCAAATTCAATTCTTTTATAAACATTATAGACATATGTCACTAGTTTAATCTACATTAAAAATTAGCCCATTTGGATATCTACAGATCAATATATGGCCAAATATAGATATAAGTTCAATAAAAACACTATGTCTAACATACTCCAGCACACTTCATCATCATTTTCATCCTAGTTCACCTCTTTTGCTTAGTCTATCATTTCTAGCTTATGTCCTCATTATTTCCTCTTCATTCCTACTTCCATTTCATCTCAATATCAATCATAAACAACCTGTATTCTATGATTGATCATTCACACGAAAATAGAACATATCATATACACACATTCATCATATGCATTTATTCCACAGTTTTCCCGCATCATTTACACTATAAGTTGATTACAAATGATCATTGTACACATTTTCATTTAAATAAACCATGAACATCATTAATGCACTAAATCATAACCTATTTTTACACCCACATTATAGCAAATATATATATTTCTTCATGATCATGATCATCAATCTCAAAATAATCACCATATTTATCTCTTTTACAATAACTCATAAAGAATAGAGGGCTATTTACTTGATTAAGCTTCAAGATTGTTCAAAAATCACCTAGCCCTAGCTTTCTTACATATCACTTGATCATCAACTCTCATGGAGGAATAGGTTGGGTCTTTTTTTAGCAAGGTGAAGAAGACAAAGAAAAATGGGAGTAAATGATGGATAAAAGCAAGGTGCAACATTAATGAAGTTTGGTGAAGCAAAAATGTGAAGAAGAAGAAGAAGAAAGCAACGAAGAAGATGAGAGTAGGAATTAAAATGAAAGACAAGGTAAAAGATGGTCTTTCACCTTAAGCATCATGGGTCAAAATAAGTGGCAAGGCAAGTTACACTTCTCACTTGTCACTTGTCACTTGTCACTTGCTTATGGTCTCCATTTGGTTCTTTTAAATACCAGTCCATTTGTTTCCCCATTTCTAATTCAATTGACTCCCAATTTTAAATGTCGTATGTCATTAAATCCTAATAACATAAATCAATTATTTCTTTTATCATTCGTCACTTATTTCTACTTCTATTTATCGATTATTTTGCCACTTGTCATTTTTCCTAGTCCATAAATACCCAAAATTCTACAAAATTCTCAAATTTCACCAAAAAATTCTAAATCACTAAGTATACACACCAACTAAATTTTCAAGACACATAATCCATAACTCACATTATAATCACATTAAAACAATCATTTACACTCAGAAATGTCAAATGAGTGCATGAACAAATCATTGTAATGTGTGCAATAATTAAATTCACGTGTACGTACACTAAATTGTGCATGAGCATGAAGTGCATTTCTCTACTCTCTCATTTCTATTTCTTATGTATGGTATTCTAGGGTTGTAACCTTAATATTGGAATAGGATGTCACAAGACAGGTCCTAAACATAAAAAAAATCAGAACAACCTCACACACTCCCTTATGTGTTTCACTCAATTAATGGATCACTCCACTCGTGTTTCACAGGATGCTAATTAATGTCACCTCTTTTGCCTTTTACCATTTTTGTATTATTTATAGGTCCTTAGATTATGTAACTTCCTTAAGCAAACAATTCAGATAATAGCAATTCAATGGAGTGACAAGGGATAGGTCTAAGAAAAGAATAATAGTATGTAGATAAATTTAAAGTAGTGTAAACTCTATCAAATGCTAGAACACAACTTTGGATACTTTTTTTAAACTCACACTTTTTAATTTTGTTTTTTTCTAATAAGAAATAAGAAAAGATGAACAATAATCAAAATTGAAAAAAGAACAAAATAGATAGCCACAATCCTAGTACAGAAGAACAAGAAAAGAAAGTGAAGAATTTGCTCAAAGTGAAGAATTAGATAAACAACAAATATATGGATACGCAAACCTCAAACTTGAGCTAAAAGTTTTAATACCAATTGATGGAAATCTTCAATTTAGCAACCATACACCCCAATAACTGAAGAACTAAGCTACATATGGAATGCAAATTAACACCCCCATAATTGATGGAAAGCTAAATTGTTTAAGTTTGAAAGTAAGAAATAGAAAAGCACTTTGAATCCTCTAAAAGGCCATAAACTTTATAAGTTTGATAAGTTAAAAAGTAAAACACAGATTTTAGATGTTGAACATCATAAACTAAATTAGTTCGATAAGTTCCAAAGATAATGCGAGACTTTAAAACAAAAATCTCACAAAAAAAACTCAGATATTGTATAATCATCAAATCATGCTTTTACAAAGAGAATCAGTCTTGTTTATATAGGACAAAGGCTATGACATAACATTCAATTTTAATTTAATACAAATTGTAACTGCCTATTTAATGACAACCTCAAAACTTGTCACTCCATATTGTAATTAAGAGACATTAAAGTCACAATTAATGCAACTTACAACTGCCCATTTAATGACAACCCCATAACCTGTAACTCTTTATTCTAATTAAGAGACGCTAAAACCCTAATTCTATGCATATTGAATTCACAAAACAAATAACCCAAGCCCAACTTACTAAAGCTCAAGATCTAAACACATGTTAAGGCTGGTTCAATGGACTTTTTATTCTTCAATGAGCTAGACTGATCCAAACAGTGTAGGTTGGATAATTTTCTTCATGATTTGAACATGTTTGAATCATGTTAACAGGCTTAAGCTCTTCTTGCATATATAGACCCTTGACAGAATCTAGGTGAACTTGTTAATGCTTCTTTCATCCTTTTAGCTTAATATCTTGTCATTGGCCCTTCATGAATAGTTAAAGAATCTTTCTTTTTGATGTTACCTCCAACCTTGGCCGATTCATCCCCTTGTTGATTCATATCATTAGTAGTTCTTGCTTTGCTAACATAGGACTCTTAACCTCATCGCTACTACAATAAGCACTAACCCTTATATTTTTCTCTCCATTTTGAGTCTCACAATTTGATTTTCTTCGCTCATTGGTCATTATTATGCTCTTTTAACTTTTTTCAAATTTTCACACTTTATGGAACACAAAGTTATTTTTCTCTTAATTTATATTCTCTTGCTATCATAATCTGATCCTTATATGATTCCTACTATTTAAAAGGTGTTAATCAAAAATTAGTTTGAGTAATGGTTTTGTACCAACTATGTTGAATTTTTCTATCAAACTACCATGGAAGCTAAAGAAGATGGCTTGCATACATTGTTGCTACATCACAGAGAACCTCATCTTTGTAACTCCCAATGGAAAATTCCACTAGAATATGTTTTGTTTCCTTAACTTCTCCATACTCGTTCAACCATTATAACTTGTATGGTTTTAGATGCTTTAGAGTTGTCAACTTCAGTAAGTGCTAGGAATATTAGTGTAATTCATATGACACCAAATGCAAAAGATATGCTCACCTCAGGCCTTATCACTTTCATGTTTGGGCTTAATGTTAAAAATTTTCCTAGTAATCAACAATTCTCCACTAACAGGTCCTTTAATATCCACATTACTATAATCCTCCAATGGCAGCCTTGCTATTCTTCCAATTTGACCTTGATGAACTGTTAGAAATTGAACTTTATTTGGAAGTTCCTCTAACCTTTAATTGCCTATCCACCTTAATGCCCTTATGCAACAAATCCTCCATCTTAACATATTGATGCAAGTCCACTACATCTGCTATCTCCTTATTCAGATTATTAATGAATAGCCATAGTAGCTTCCCCATTCTCTTCAACAGTATCCTTAATCATGGCTACCTTCATCTCCTTATAGTATTCCTCTACACTCTTGGAATCTTTAGGTAAAATTTCAAACTTCCTACATAAATCTTAATAGTAATGGCTGGGTATGTTCTATTTACGCATTATCACCTGCATCTTTTCTTATAACCAAATAGGTCTCTCTTCATTCCTATGCCAACTAAACGCAATTTGCTCCTACCAAATGCTAGAATAATCTGTGAATTCAACAATTGTCAAACCTTCTTCTCCTTAGAGTAGTTATGATAATTAAATACGTGTAGACTTTTCTTTCCCACTCCAACTATTACTTTGAATCATTCTTTCCCTAAAAATAAGGAATCTTCATCTTAATACTACCTAATTTATTATCTTACCTTTAGACAACCCCTCTTCCTCTTATGAAACCAACTTCTTAAAAATCAGCTTATGTCTCTTCCTTCGCATTAAGTCGCTTATTTCTATGAAATTTTCATCTATTTGATGTCTCCAAATTATCCAATCTCAAATTAAGAATCTTGAATTAATCTTGGATGGCTTTCATGAACATCTTAAAGTCAATGTCAACATTTTTTCCACTACTATCATGATTAAAACTATAATAGAGGAATCAGTAATAAGACAAATTGGCTTGTCCTCACTCACTCCCTCATTTTTTTACACTATAATTATTATTCACTTATGTTTTCACTCAATTATGGACTTTCTTGATGCTGGACTGTCTAATCTTACTTTCACCACTCAAGTTTCTTTTACAAGGCCTTTAATTAAAAAATTGAAGAATCATCTCAAAAAAAATTCCAACAATTCAAACTTGACACCCATAAAAAGAAAGAAAGAAAGAAAAGAGACTTAAGTAAGAAGTAAAACTAAGACATAAAATAATTACAAAAGGAAAGAAAATAAAAGGAAATAAAGTACAAATAAAAAAGAATAATTAAGGCAAAAATGATTGAAGAAGGAAAGAACACAAAAGAAAATAGTTTGGGGATGATAAAGGAAAGTTTGAACCAAATGGGAGGATTAACACAAAAAAACATGTGCAATAATTGAAGATAAGAATAATCTTGCAACTTTTGATTAAAATAGATTTGTGTAGCATTGAAGATAAATAGATTTTTTTATAATTGATATGAATCAAAAACTAAAAGAAAATAGATGAATAGAATAACTCTAATATAATTTTGGCTAAAGGGGAAGACAATGTACTAAACATTTAAAGACACAAGAATAAGAAAACAAAAACAAGATTGAACAAGAAAAATGAACACAAGGATAGATGTAACTTGATTCAAATAGTTTGGCTCTAATACCAAATGACATGACCCTTGGTAAAGGAATACCTAAAATTTGAAATCAACAAGGAAAGGAAACCTCAGAATCCTTCTTAAATCAAGCAAAGAACCCAAATTCAACCAAACTTATTGATTGGAACCAAAATTATATGTTGATCACTACAAGTTACCTTAAAGAGACCAGATTTAGTTCTTGATTAAAGAACCAATAAAAATTACTCATAGTAGAGAAACATCCAAATTTTATTATCTCATGTCATTCCTTTTTCAACCATTATATCAATTGAACAAATAATGACTTTTCAAAGAAACAAACCTCACAAGTGTTTCACTCAATAAGTGTTTCGCTTTATTAAGGCTTTTAACTAGAATGTTATCATTCTTGCCTTTTACCACTCAATTCACTTAAATTAGTTCTTTAAAGAACTAAAGAAACTTTGCTCAAAAGCAGTTACCTTGCAATGCACACCCAACTTATCTAAATAACTCAACTAGATTAAGGAACAAAGAAAATAGGACGAGGGTAAGAGCTTAAACAATGAAACTAGACAAGATAGCAAAGAAAAGAAGATGAAACAAAGATCAATCAAGAAAAAACAATTCCTAATTTCATATTTCAAATAGGAATAACAAATCAAGTACTTCCCTTTTGCTCAACTCAAATCTGCCCTCTTTTGTATGATCAAACCTCCAATATTTTCTTATTTTTCTTTTTCTTCTATTTCATTTTGTCTTATTTTCTTTTCTTTTTTACTTGTTTTCTTTTCTTTTCTTTTTTATCAAATCACAACTAAGGCTATCAAAAAAAGTAAGAAGGAATAGATATGAAATAATAAGAAAGAATAATCATTTTAGAAAATTAATAAGATGACTAGATTTGCAAATTTTTAGAAGGATATAAGAGAAAAGATTGCAACAAGAAAAACAACCAGATTTGTAAGAAACATCTATGGAAGAAAACAACCTGATTTTCAAGATTTGCAAGAAACATGTATAGAAGAAAACGATCAAGATTTGTTAGAAACGTTTGTGGAAAAAAACAATAAGATTTCAAGATTTGCAAGAAACATGTATGAAAGAAACCAACAAAAGCAACAAGAAACTTGAAATAAAATAAGTAATACACACCAAACCAATTTAGAATAACCCAAGTTCCGATACTAACTAATGTAAACCCTGTAAATCGAGATCTAGGAACCCGCAAACAAGTTATTGAGAGGAATTTTAAGAAAAGCTAAATTAATTATGTTTTCAAGAAAAACTTTGAATAATATTAAAGAAACACAAACAAAAATTATAAAGAAGGATACTAACACCACACTCTAAGAAAAGAAGAGATTGAGAGTGATAATCCAGATGAACGCCATAAGAATAACCTTACTATTTCCCATAAGCCTATTTTCCCCTTACACTTTCTTGTATGTTTAGCATTTAAATTCATGTACCAAACACTAAAAACTTAGTGAGTTTTATAATTTTCAAATTGAATTTCTTGTCATCAAATCCTTTGTACTCAAAGATCCTTTTGATTTTCTCGAGCTGCTCAAGGAAATCTTTAGGATCTTAACTCCCATCAAAATTTGGAAGTTCAAATTTAAGCCCATGGTCATCATCAAAATCAATTTTTAGGGTTCCAAGAAAATCGAATTTAGTTTTGCTTTAATTCCCCAACTCTTTAAACTAAACTTCAATCTTTCCTCCCTTATACTAAATGACTCTATGAACCATACCTTCAAAATTATCTTGTCTCTTGGATACTTTTCCTCAATAGTTCCACAATCTATCCAAGAGACTTGTCAATTCTATCACTAGCTCGACCAGGACTTCTTGTATTAACTTCTTTAAGGCTTCATCATTGTCCATGTTGCAAAATTATGAACCAAATTCAAATATTAAAAAAAACAGAATTCTTCTATGCTTGAGGAAGCTTCAAAATATAGCTATGACACCACCTGACTCATTTGGTTACTCAATAAAATAAATATGAATGCACTTTTGTGTGTTTGGAATCAAACTTAATTGAATTTTGTTCTAAATAGTGAACGTGTGCCAACGGGCTATTTTTCTGACTAAAGGTGTCCAGAGACCTTGCCTAAAGGCTATTCTTTCCACCAAAAGTGAGTCAATGGGTTGTTTTCTCCACCGAAGATGACCAACAACTGTGCCAATTTGTTGTTTTTCCTACTAAATGTGTGATCAATGAAGGTATGCCAACAGGCTATTTCTCCCACCAAAGGTGCCATACGACCGTGCTAACATGCTGCTCTTCCTACCGAATGTTTACCAGCAGGCTATTTTATCACCAAATGTGCCCAACAAGCATGCCAACGAGATGTTTTCCCCCAAATGTGTTCTAACGAGCTGTTTTATCACTGAATGTGTGCCAACAAGTTGTTTTTCCCATCGAATATGCACTAACGATTTGTTTTCACCACTACAAGTGCCTAGTAACCGTGCCAATGGGATGTTTTCCCCACCAAATTTATGCCAACGACTATTTTCTCATCGAAGGTGCCTAGGGAACATGCCAATAGGCTTCTTTTTCGACAGAAAGTGCCCAGGAACGACGCCAATTGTTTTTCCCACTTAACGTGTTTAAACAGGTTAGGCCAACGTGTTGTTTTGCTCATTGAAAGAGTTGATCGACCATGCCAACTGGTTGTTGTTGTAACACCCCACTCCCGCCGAACCCGAACCCGATATCGACAGTGATACCCGAGTCCGTGCCCCGCGAGGGTGACGTGTCACATCACTTAACACTTTAAAAAC
>JANZXP010086944.1:0-24680 GCA_027576715.1 Erythroxylum flavicans
GTTTAGTGATGTGTTAAGTGATGTGACACGCCACCCTCGCGGGGCACGAATTCGGGTATCACTGTCGATATCGGGTTAGGGTTCGGCGGAGGTGGGGTGTTACATTAATTCAAGTAAATATCCACAACAAAATTTCGTTACCATATTCGCTGACATAACCACAAATACTGAATCTATGTCTAACATATTGGCCTACGTAGTATTTCTTATTTCTAGATATCCATAAACTTTCATTGTCTTACACTCTGACAAATCACCATTCTTCTCATTGTTTCTAATAGCTCAAACTCTTAACAAAAGTTCACACGTGTGATTCATGTGGTTGCAATTACTAGGATTTTATACTCATTTGTACCCTTCTCTAATGGTGGGGAATCAGGTGCAGTAGATCCTTGCAAAACTCCTCGTGTTCTTCCACAAGGTGGCATTTTACTCCTTTAATCTAAACATTATCCTTAATCTCACTTTTCATTTTAATCTTATTTTCTGTATGTATGCATAATATGCATGTCACTTAATGTAATCAATAAACTCAACAATGCAAACAAATAATTTAACAATACAAACACTTTATCACACATCATATATTTCATAGTATATCATATTCTAAGCCTAGGAATCCTTAGAAACTATGGGCTTTGATACCAAAGATGTTGGCCCCGGGTTTTAGTTCTTATTTTGTAACAACAAGGTGCCAAAATTTAGGAACTTTTAAAATAAAATAAATAAATAAAACTACAATAAAGATAAAAAAACTCATGGTGGGAGTAAAAACAAATACACAAACAATTAAAATAAAATACCATAAAATAAAATAGACATGAAAATAATTCGGATTGGGAGTCAAACAAAATAAAAATAAATGAACAAAGGAAATAAAAAGAAAAAGAAGTGAAAAATTCAAAGCCGTAACTTTTGAAAAATCATGGCCGTGAGATAGGGGTGTCGCGATCGTGCAAACTTTTGGTGAATAGTAGCGGATTGTCGCGATCGTGCTTGTCCACGATTGCAACATTCATGAAATTTCAGGCTTGTCGTGATCGTGCTTGTGCACGATCGTGACAATCCGACTGCACACTCCTACTTCAATTTATCATAACTTTCAATCTAGAATTCCAAAAATTATAAACTTTATGTCGTTCGAAAGCTAAGAGAATGATCTACAACTTTCACGAGACAATTTTGTCTATTTCTGCTTAGTTCAATATAATTTATTTATTGAAGTTTTAGAACACATTTTTATTCCCTTTTTTCTCTTTTATCTCTACTGTCAATAAATATAACTTTTATGCATTTCAAAAGACCCGATTCCAACAATCAAAACCATACGTACAAAACTCCCAACTTAACCAATTTCTTCAGAAAAATTTATCCAAGGCCTTTAAACATCTATCAATTTTATTCCCAACAGAATGACAACTTAATAGAGAAGAAATTTTGCACATATACAAAAGAAGTCCTTCAACCCTTCTTTCATTCATTTCTCCACAAGACGGAATTACATCTCTCAGATGTTGCAAAGTTTATACATAACTTTCATTACATATTCAGAGTCAGGACAGTAGCATAATACAAAAATACAATCATGGATGTTTATGTTTGATATGCCTCTAAAGTACCAAAAGTTTCTGAACTAACTTAGTTACAAAAATAGTAATTCTTGGAGTCAGTCGAAGTTTTTGCAAGGTTCAATGTTGATCTGCTATTTCTGCACCTGAGGAGTGGAAAGATAATGCGGTGAGCTGGGAAGCTCAGTAGCTAATATGTTTATAGCCATTAGCGACGAACCACACACACAAAAACAAATATATACATAAATTTATATCACATTTAAATATACATTGTCTACGGTTCAAGCTCACAGGTAACCATATTCTTACACAAATTGAATCAGATAAATTTTTCAATCAACAAAACATATCACTCAATTATATGTCGTGTTTAGCAATTTAAAGCAAAATGCACACATATAATGGCTTGAGAGAATCCCATAGAACGAAATAGTGAAATCGAAGTTTACACCATGAATGAAATGAGTCCATTTTTCGGAGCTCATATGCCACAAACGGGCAGCTGAGAGAAGACTATAGGTCAACGTGCACGTGACGAACAAAATGATATCTCTCTTGCCCACATAAACAAATTTCTGATGTTTACATATTTCATATCATCATCATATATTTTCATGCTTCTTAAATTTTCTGTTTTTCACCAGCACAAAAGCAGTAGAATTCTTACAAAGCCAACATGATATAAATTCAATGAACATTTTTCCCATATTCACAATGAATACAAGCAAGCATTTGAGTACAAAAAGCAAGCAAATAATTCAGCTCATCAACATAACAACTATAAACATATTACCCACCTATTTACTTGAAATTCCAAGATCAAGTTGGTTCTTCCTCTTGCTCTTGACTTCGAAGTTCTTAGTTCCCTTCAAACATACACATTTTCATTCCATCATCATACACGAATAAAACTTCCATAAGCTTTAAATATCCAAGAAATGAGTTTAGACTTCATCTACTATTGATTTATCTAACTAGAAAAAACTGAGATCTAGTTAAAAGTTCATAAAAATCTAAGAATATAAATCTCTTGTTCCTCTTCTTTCTCTCTTCATTTTCAGCACATAACCTATTTTCTCTACTTCCTTCTTCTATCTAAACAAGAAGAATATATAAGGTTACCTATAAACTCAGTTGAATATTCTTCTTCCACTTCTTATCTTTTTTATCTTTCTTTCCTTCTTCTTTTTTGGTTTGACTTCTGCTTCTCTTCTTATACTTCTTTCTATATTTTTTCTTCTCTCTTTCTTTCTTATTTTTTCACGACTCTCTCTTTTTCCCTAACCTCTTAAACACATCTTTACTTACATGTCTCTCTTCCTCTTTCCCTAGTTTCTTCTAGGTTCTTCTTTTCTTTCTTTCTTAACCTCACGAACACGTCTTTTTCTTTCTTCTTATTATTTTTTTCGAGCACTTCACTCACGCAACCTTTATTTGTTCTTCTCTAATTAATCTAAACCAAACTCTAATCTTCCAAACTTATCCTTCCATATTTACTCTAATACCTTAACTCCTTAACTTAATTCTAACACTTCCATTTAATCCATGCAACCATATGTAATTAAAAATATTCATAAATAAACTCCATAGATTTTTAATTCAAGAATTCTGTTTTTTACTTATGACTAAACACCAACAATTTCTCATTTAATAATTCTAACTTCCAAGAAAAGTTGGGAGTCCAACACCTAGGGAGGCCTTTTATGGCCACTACCAATATCTTTATTGATTTGAAGAACAGAAAACTGACCATGAATGTTTTGGGAGAAAGAGTAGAATTTTCAATCTTCAATGTTGAACCTATCCCTACTACTGTTTATGAAGAATGTTCTCTTGTTGATCAAATTAATACAACATATTTTGATTTTTCCTTACAAGAAAAAGAAAGGGAATTGGACTTGATTATAGAGATTCTTAAGTATTTGTTCTCTTCATAATCGTTCTCTACTCTTCGATGTAGTATGCTATACTCCATATCGCATCAAAGCCAGCACCCCTACCTTTGTATCTATAACATACCACTTCCATAGAGCATATACTCGAACATCCAGAGGATATTCGAGAACATACCCTATGAGAATGACACATTAGAACAATCAAATTAACTTATTATGGCATCACACATAACACAAGTATTTAAAATGGTCAAATCTCCTCACCATATTCACAAAATAAACTTACTTATATTGTACCATAACTATTCATATCTTGTATTTACATTACATAACATTTGAGAGTTTACAACTCCATACAAAATGTTTAACATGAAATGAGAAGCTAAACAAAAACATCATAACAAGACTCCTCAGATATCAGTTGACTAGACCTTCGAGCCATTCTTGTTCTCAAAATAACAGTACAAGAATTCTACTTGGTTGCCTTAGAAGCTAGAACTCCTCTATATATGAAAATCAAAGTTGAAATTTTGATGAATTTGCGAACTCAATGAGTTAACCATCATTGATGTGCTCACTCCAGTCAGAACACAAATGTCAAGTATATAGCCAATTTTAAGGAGCTTAACACATCATCTAGTATCAGATCCCACATCTCATTTTGTTATATTTCAACAAGTACAAGTACAAAATGTATACAAACATTTCATAGCACTAGAACAATCTATTAATTCATCTCAATCATTCATATGATTCATGTAAAGTTATATATAAGCAAATACACATGTGACTCCATTTTCATTTTACTTTGTTGTGACCGAGCACTTATTTACTGTTTCATATCTGTTTTGGATAACAGGCTCATTTCATTTACTGTCCTGTATCTGTTGTGGATACCGGGATCGTTATTAACTAATCCTGTGGCTCTTTGTGCATAATTCCTGAGCTTAAAGCTCTTTTTCATGTTGGTCACTCTGGTCACAACTCCTTTATCTGATTATGCATGTCATGTAATGGAATGTATCAATTCACATAATATATTATCAATAATTTTCATTCAATGTGCTCATATCATTTATCACATTCTTCAGATCTGAGTCTGGCATTCAATATTCAATTGAGTACACATTTCATATTATACATACAATTTGAAAAGACTTCCATATATAGTCTTAAGTATCAAATTCCTCGGACCAAAAATATCTGGAATCATAACAATCATATAAGTAATAGTTCAATAACTGAAAGTTAACCAAAAACAATTCAATCATAGTGAGAAATATCTAGTTTAACTCACAGTACGCTCTAGAATAGCTATTACCTTGATGATCCGGTAATGTTTAGATGCTAACAATTAACTTATGCTTCTTTAGAGTGCAATACACATATATTTTAGATATTACTAAGTTGATCAATCATATGATTATTCACTTATGCACATGTATATGTATCATGTTCAATGCATGCTCAATTGACTTTCTAGGTATGTAACCTTATTCATAAATCTTTACCATTCAAACATCATAGTTTGTACACATCTAGTTTGTAATTAGATTTATATCTTAATTAAGTTTAATTACTCTAAATTCATCAATCATAAATTTGCCAACCCCTTTTAGCAATATACATTCACATAATTTCCCAATTCTTATTATTTCATACCTAGTTCACATTACTCATATCCTTTGAATCACATTTGCATTCATAAGAACACCTTCATTCCTTTAACACCTTCATTCCAAATATATTGATTTTAAAACAATCCATTCCTTAAGTTAAAAAATCAATTAATAACCTAAACTTATCAAACCCTTAACTAATTAACCAAACATCAATCTAGGTTCATTATATTAGACCATTTGTTATGCCTCAATTATACCTGAATTATACTTTAGTTCCTCATTAATTTCGTCTCTAATTCCAACTCAAAATTATTCAATTGGCAGCTCATAAATTATTTATCTTTTATGCATACAAAAATAAAACATAAACTTTCATTCATTTAATCTCATCATATATGTAGTCCTAGTTTTTTCCAAATTCAAGAACATTTCACCAGCAACTTTCTTTAGCATAAATTCACCTTCATTCAAACTTCAAATCTCAATCTAAATCATCCATATAACAACCTACAAGCTATGGTTCTCATGTATCAAAATCAAAATAAAAAAGTATTAATGTATCATTTTTCCAGCACACTTCATCATTAACACTACATCCTATCCATCCCTATTCAATCGTCATAAACTTTCTATTATGACATGCCACAAAGATCAATACTCTACTTTTTTAGCTCAAGTTCCACCTCAATTCATCAAGTCTACTTTGCCTTATATGCGTGCAAGATCATCTCAAATAAAAAGTGGGAATTAGATGGGTTTTTAGCAAAGATAAAAGACAACATCATGTATAACAATAATCTGTTCTATAACTATCTTTATGGTAAAAGCATGGATTTTGGTATGGCAATTGAACAAAACTTAGGAAAAATGCAGAGATGTAATTAGTGCAAGCTTTTGTATATGAGAGAAGAAGAAGATGATAGTTTTAGCAGAAAGTTACAAATGAAGCAACTTGCTATGTGTGTGTTGTACGGTGTGATTAGTGTTAGGACCCTTGTCAAGAGTCTAGGCCAGTTATCTGTCCTCTCTTTATTCTGCCATTTGTCACCTAAATCTTAAGCCATTTGCCACTCAATATCTAAGCCATTTGTCACTTAACTATTTATGCCAAATTTCACTCAATTCTACTTCCACGTGTAACTTATTTCATAGACTTAGTCATCCTAAATTTTCATATGTCAATTTGACATTTTTCCTAAACTAAATGCACATTTTAATTCATCAATTTTCCAATTGTAAGAATTAATTCCAAATTTACTAATTATAATCTACCAAATCAATTTAAGACATAAGCAATACATAATTCACATCACGATCATTTTAAACCTTTCATACCTTAGAATACGTCAATTAAGTGAACATAGAATCTTTGTAATGTTTTCTAAATCATGATTCATATGTATATGCAAATATTATGCATGTGAATGAAATTCATTTCATAAATTCTCAAATCACATGACTCATGTGAAATAATCTAAGGCTCTAACTCTTAGTATGGAAACTGGCTATTACAATTCTCCCCCTTAAGAAATTTCATCATCGAAATTCTTACTTGATTGATCAAATAGATGAAGTACTGACTCCTCATGTTCTCCTCAGTCTCCCATGTGGCTTCTTCTCTCGAATGATTCCTCCAAAGGACTTTAACCAATGGGATTACTCGGTTTCTCAATTACTTAGTCTAATATCTAACTATTTTGACCGGTTCCTCTATATAAGTCAAATTAGTTACAATTTCAACTTCCTATGTTAGTAATACATGTGTTGGATCTAACCTATATCTCTTGAGCATACTAATATGGAACACATTGTGAATCTGAGACATCTCTAGTGGTAATGCTAACTTGTAAGTCACTGGTCCTATTTTCTTAGTAATCTCATAAGGACCAATGTATCTAGGGGTAAACTTTCTCTTTTTACCAAACCACAGCACTCATTACCAAGGTGACACTCTCAAGAACACCTTATCTCCCACTTGATACTCCATATCCATCTGGTGCTGATCCACATAACTCTTTTTCCTATCTTGAGCTGCCTTGATCCTACTACGAATCAATTTTACCTTATCAACGGTATCTTGAACCAACTCTGGGCCTTTAACTATCCTTAGGTCCTTTTTATCCCAATATAAAAGCGATCAACACTTTCTGCCATATAACGCTTCATATGGAGCCATACCGATACTACCGTGATAATGATTATTATAAGCAAATTCAATGAGAGCTATATATTAATTCCATGCTCCTTAAAACTCTAAAATACAAGCTCTGAGCATATCCTTAAAAGTCTTAATTGTCTTCTCACTCTGTCCATCTGCCTGAGGATGAAATGCTGTACTAAAATTCAACTTTGTACCTAATTTTGTTCGTAAACAGCCCCAAAATCTATAATTAAATCTGGGATCCTAGTCTGATTCAATTGATATTGGAACTCCATGTAATCTTACTATCTCATTAATGTATCTCCGAGCGAACTGATTCAGTATATTATGGTCTTGCACAGATAAGAAATGTATTCTTCAATATGTCAATAAAGACCTATATATCGTCATGTTGCCTCGGAGTCCTCGATAAACCCATAATGAAATCCATTGTGATCCTCTCCCTTTTCCACTCTGAAATAGGTAATGACTATAACTTTCCAACTGGAGCCTAATGCTCTACCTTAACTTGTTGGCATGTCAAACATTTAGCAACATACTCGGCCACTTGCTTCTTCATCCCTGGCCACCAAAAATGTTGTTTCAGAGTACTGTACATCTTGGTAGTATTAGGATGCATAGCATGAGCTACCATGTGATCTTTCTTCAAAATTTCTTTCCTCAAATCATCAACATCAAGTACACACAATCTCTGCTTCAACCATAATGCTATCTCTCAACTCAAACTCAGAAATCGAGTTTTATTTCAGCTTTTTAAATAACTTCACTAATTCTGGACCCTTGCTTTGATCTTTTCTAATCCTTTTATGTAATATCAGTCTAAGCTTCAACGTAGCTAACAATGTTTTATTCTGCCCCAAACTTAGCTCAACATTCAATGCTCTCAGTTGAACTAGGTTTGGTAACCTCGATGTTTGAATTAGTGCTACACTGTTATTAGATTTCCTACTTAATGAATCAGCCACTACATTAGCTTTATGTGGATAATATTCAATTGTGCAATCATAATCCTTAAGCAGTTCAATCCATTGTCGTTGTCTCATATTTAGCTCCTTCTGACTCAACAAATATTTCAAACTTTTATGATTTGTAAATATCTAAAATGTTCATATAAATAATGTCTCTAAATCTTCAAAGCAGACACCACTGTAGCAATCTCTAAATCATGAACTGGATAGTTAAACTTATGAGACCTTAACTGTTTTGATGCATATGCAATGATTCTACCATACTGCATCAGAACACATCCAAATCCCTTGTGTGAAGCATCACTATACACAACATATCCTACAGATCTAGATGGAATAGCTAACACTGATGTCGTGGTTAATCGATGTTTTAATTCCTCAAAACTCCTTTGGCATTCATTAGTCCATTAAAAAGATACATTCTTCTTCAAAAGCTTTGTCAAAGGGCTAAGATCAATGAAAACTCCTTGATAAACCTCCTGTAATAACCTGCTAGTCCAAGAAAACTCCTAATCTTAAATACATTTCTAAGGGCTTCCCACTTCATCACTACCTCAACTTTCTTTGGGTGTACCTATATGCCTTGTCCAGATACTATATGACCCAAGAACTGTAACATCCCATTATCCCATGATTAGGGTTAGAACCCTAGGATACTATATATGAGAGTTTATTGAGAATGTAGAAGTACATTTCATGCATTATATGGCATACCTATGCATGTGAATAATGTTATCGCTAAAAAAAAATTGTACATGCATTCATTGACATTTTTTGGGTATAAGTGATTTTTAATGTGATTAAAGAGTGAATTATGGATTAATTGTCTTAAAAATCGAATTGGTGTGTATTAGAATTAATTTTGTATTTTTTGGAGACATTTCAGGTATTTTGAAAAATTTTAAATATTTGGAGTATTTAGACTAAGAAAAATATAGAAATAAAAGATAAATAGAAGTGTGACAAATGGACTAGTGAATGTGTGACAATTGGACAAATTACTATATGATAAGTGGAGCAATAGCTAAGTGACATTTGGTAGCTTCACATGATGACAAAAGCAAGACATGCATTAGAGACATCTGGCAAAGCTAAGTTAAGCCACCTAAGTCACTTTTTTTTATTAGGCAAAGAAGATTTCTATAACTCTCTTATGCTTCACTGAAATTCTCCATCACCAAAAACCTCCCTTCTTACTTATCCATCACCGAAGCCTAGCTTGTTCATATGTCTTTGTTGTTTGCTTAATACACCTTGCAAAGTCTTCAACTATTTAGGGGTTTTTGATTGTTGCTGAATCCTTGTGTTTTTTCATCCACCAAAATCTCTCATTTTGTTTTCCCCCCATTTCTGGAATTTTATTGAAGAGAGTGAAGCTTAAGACAAGTAAGTTACGCTTAAAGTTATATGGGTAGTGTAAGTGATATTAAGATGAGGTTTTAATGTTTGTAAAATGGATGCATGCATGAGTGGTGTATGTTTTCATGCTTGTGGATTGATGCATGTGTAAATGGTGTGGATGCATGTGTAGGTGGTGAAGGAAGAAGCAAATTCATGATATGATTAACAAGGTGTTGGATTGTGATGAATGGAGTTAAATGAAGAGTAGGAAAAATGCAGAAATTGAAATATGTACAAGTATGAATTAGGTTCTATTTTGGGTTGTGAATATCTAGAGAATTCTAGACTGAAAAATTTGGTTTTACTGAACCATCAACTTGAGATGACAGAGAAATGATAGAACTTTGGCAATGAATTGTGTTAGAGTACGTTATATGCAGTATTTTTTTTCTGAAAATACGTCTGTATTTTGCACATAACTTGATCTGTGAATATCTAAATTGGATATATTTTGATTTGGAGTAAGCAAACATATGGCTACATTTTTCATGAAGGAATTGAATTTGGAATATGTCCTTAAGAGTCTTAAAATTTAGCTTGAATTTGAGAATTGTGTTCTGTCGAGGTATGAAAATAGTTTGTAAATTTTTTATTATAACTTGCATGATATTGAACCATAATGTATGAATTTGATGTCATTAGAAACGTAAGACATAGAAGAACATTTGATTAGAAGAAAGTGTTGCCTAAAAACTTCAATTTCTAGGTCAAAAATGGTAAGAAAGAAGGAAGAAAATACTACAGGTTGGGGGAGAAGCACGATCGTGCTTTTGCACGATCATGACTTTTGATGAAAGTCGTGAAAGTGCACGATCGTGACCTGTAAGGTTATATCAAAGTGTGTTTGTTTGGATGTTTTTCAACCTAATTCAAGTAAGGATGTTACCATACGATGTATGTAGGTTTAAATGAGAACCTAAATGAATGTAGATGATATTAAATGAGGGGACTAAAGTGAGTAAAGAGTATTAGAGATTAAAGAATGTTTGGAAGGTGTTGTAAATTGTTTATAAAGAGTATTAAAGAAACATACATGAGAAATTGTCATTGAACATGCATGATACATGATACATTCATAAATGTATTTATGATTGATTATTATTATGAAAATGCATATGAGTGGCATATAAATGTATATGATTGCATATAAAGGAACATGTTAAGCGATCGCTTCCAGACATTGCCGGGAATTCAAGGCAATATGCTAAAAGGAGCATTTGTGAGTCAACCTAGATAATCTTCCTGGGATTGATTGATTCTATTTAACTTCCAATTATTAAACTGTTTGTGATTTGTATATGAATTTCGGACTTTAAAGGTCTGAGAAGTTTGATATTTGGGAATGTATTGGAAGTGTTCTATTTAGATTTAAAATTCAAATAATATCTGTTTGCTACTGAACTCTAATTGAATTATGAATACTCAACAAAAGTTGAATGCCAGACTGAGGTCCGATGAACATAAGATTCTATTTGTGCATTATAAACAATTGCTAATTATGGAATATTCTGTTACCTGATGCATTTTATTAAATGAATGATCAGTTAAAGGCATTATGATGAGAGTAGCCAGTGTGAAAGAGCTTTAAACTCAGAATTCTGCACGTAAAAGCTCCATGATTTCTGTATCTGACTAAGCCCAATGGGCCAGTATCTGTATCTGAAAGGCACTCGATCACAACAAATAATAATGAATCTGGAGTCTCATATGCATCTGCATTTGTTTATTTATGATTATGAAATATATACTTCTGAAATCTTTTTTGAAGTTGTGATGTTAAAGTGATATGCCATGATAATGTGATTGATTAGGTTGTACAAGTTCTGAAAGAATGTATGTGATGTGTATGACCTTCATTATGTCTTATTGTGATGGAAAATGTTGTGAAATTGGTTGGTTGTATGATATTTGTGTGTTTGTCTGAAGTGAGATCATTAATGATGGTTCGCTTATTGAGTTCACAAAACTTAACTCAATATTGCAACATTTTTTTCAGACTCAGGGAGATCTCTAATTAGACAAATTGGACGCTAACCATTGTGTTCAGATAAAAGAAAGAGGTCGGGATTAGTTGGCATCTGCATATTGTTTTTTGTTATTTTTGTCTTAAAGAATGTATTCCGTAAATATTGTATCATTTTATGTGAATAACTTCTGTTTTGTAATGACTTTCCAAATTGGAAATGTTTATAAATGAGGTTGCTCAATGAGTATAATAAAAATTGTGACTTTGATGTTTATGAAAAATGGGCCCCAATTTGATTAGTGGCTTTTGGTAATATGCGTGTGATGTTTGAAGAGAAAAATTTTCAATGAGTTTGATTGTTTGACTACTCTAGTACACCGCTTTCACAGGGCTTATGTCCTAATGTCCTCCTAATGTACGAATACGTGCTTGGTGGAAGCGGGGTGCTACAATTTTGGTATGAAAGCCCAAATTTAGTATCTTACATAGGAATTTTTCAAACTATGTGAAAAGATACGTGATTTTAGACATTTCATAACATATAGTGGCAACTGATCTCCAGTCTGAGTCACATATACACGAGTCACACGCATGAGCATTCGTTAAGAATTAAGTTATTAGAAGCAATGAGAAGATTGATGATCTGTTAGAATCAAAGAAAATGGAATTTTGCGGATATCTAGAAATGAAAAATCGTAAATGGTTTGATATGATAGATAAAAGTTCAGAGCATTTATAATTGTGACTATATCATTGAGTATGATATCATAATTGTGCTGTGATTGTGTATCTATGAATTGATATTGATGTGAATATATATTTTGTGGATTGACTGAGAGAAGTAAAGATATGAGTATAAATGACAAGAATTAAAGTGTACAACTAAGGTTGAAAGAAAATCAAAATCTTTCTATAACCTAAAGAGATTGACATTGGACTTGAAATGGTTATTTGATTAATGTGATAAGAGTTGTGATTAGCGTAAGAATATGTCAGTAGAATTAAGATCAGAACTTCATGATGACTATGCTTCTATGATTCTGAATTGATTAAGAATATACATATATAAGATGTAAATTGGAAGATGAGATGAATGATACTGAGATAAACAAAAGTCCCCTAGGCTAAGTTGAATTGTTATTGTGAATGTATGTTGGATAATGTGATTACCTTGACAAATGATGTCATGAAGCACATATGTATCATATACTTATATATGAGATAGGAAGAGATCCATAACTTATTGAATGCTTTTAAGTTTTTAATCCTCATAGTTAAAATTTTAAGATGAATCAGAGTAACGCATGAAAGCGTTTAAGATGATCAATTGGGGATAGATTGAGAATGTAAATGAAGATAATATGTGTGATAGATTCGATGAAAAAGAAGAAGGGTATGATCGTGGCAAAGTCCCTACGATCATGGCTGAGATTAAGTGGTTCTGTCACGATCATGGCACAATCTCCATGATCGTGTCCAGATCCATGAGTTTGATAGATGTAAAAGGAGAAGTGTTATCCAAAATCAATTGAGATTAAGGTATCTTTAGCATAAGTTATTAATTAGTGAATTGTCGAAATACATCTCTAGGTAAGATGTAATGATCTTGATGATAATTACCAAAGTATAAGAATAAATGGATATGTATATTGCTTCACTGAGCTTTACTATAAAGAGTATTCTAATCATGATCTTATTGAGATGTTATGAATAGTTGAAATCGATCTTATTGAGGCATTAAGAATGACTGGAAAGCAATGATGAATATAGTTGATTGATAAAGATTATGTGAACAAAATAGATGATAGTAGTAAGAAATCTTCTTTCGAAGAAGACTTTCACCGAATTAGGTCAAGTAGAATAAATGGTTTACTTCTAAGAATGAATGATTATTGAACAAATTAGAAGTGAATATTAGAGTCGGATAGATATAAGACTCAGTTTCAAAAACAAAAAATGAATATATTATAGAGAGTGCATATGTTGTATCTGTTGTAAAATATACAACTATGTTATTGGATTCTTGAATTGGAGATAATACTATTTCTATCGATAAAGGAACTTAAGTTAACAATGTAATCTACACTAGCATATTCAGAAGATACAAGTTCGGTTTGATGGTTACATTCAAAAAATTAAGATGTGTGAACAAATTGAAATGTATGGAGAAACTATCATGAATGGACAGACATCAAAATAAGTCGATAAGGAAACAGGGAAATCGAATGAATGGAGAGAGAGTCAATTAAGAAAAGAAGTCAATCGAGAGACTGAAAAAACATGAAATAATATTACCTCATTTGAGAAATTAGTTACTTAAGAATTTCGAGAATTAGTTATGGGCATATTAAGTTTTGGCGATACTTTTTAGGTTGATCAATTCCCTAGACAGCAGTCATAATAATAAAGAATAAAGTGTTTCAATTTTAATTAGATTGATTGGTGTGATCATGGATGATATAAGGAATGTATTCGAAAGGTTGAGAAGAACAATTTGGACATTTAAGGTTAGCCTTGCTTATCATGAAGGAAAAACAATAATATGGTAAGTTCAATAAGAGTGAATCTTAGCTTGATTAAGTAATATGTTAGGTTATATAGTATCTGAGCATGGCATATTGGTACACCTAAAGAAAGTAGAGGTAATGATGAAGTGAGAAACTTCAGAGGAAAAAATGTGACATTTAGATAGACTAGTGAATGTAAGAAGAATTTTGAGGAATTAAAACACCAACCGATACATTGATGTTAGTTATTCAATCTGGATTTGGAGATTTTGTAGTATATAATGATGTTTCACACCGAAGATTAGGATGTAATCCAATGCAGCGTAATAAGGTGATTTTATATACATCGAGGCAATTAAAGTTTCATGAGTTGACTATTTGATACACGATTCAGAAATTGATGCAATACAGATCATTAAAGTTTGAGGTAATTATTGAGTTAGAAAAATTGAATACAAGACTGAGACAATGGATAGATTACTTGAAGATCATGATATACCCAGTAAAGCTAGTGTTGTAATCTGAAGCATTAAGCAAAAAAATCCAATAGCAGTGTAGCACAAATTCATATATTGAGGTTACCAAATCTAGTGTAATGAAGAGCCCAGAATGATTGAGTTGAAATTGGGGCAGAATGAAGTGTCATTAGCCACATTGAAATTAAGATCAGTTTTGCATGAAAGGACTAGAAAAGCTCAAAGTGAGGATTGATAAATTGTGAATCTTATTAAGAAAGTGAAAATGAATATGAATTCGTGTTTGAATAGGAAAAATGATACTTCATAATTATAGTAAAAAATATGTGCACCCGATATCAATGATTGAGCAAAGAGATTATTAGAGAAAGTATAAATAGCAACCTATGTTGTACGTCCTATTAGGAATATGCTAAAGCAATATCTAGCGGCCAAGAATGAAGAAGCAAGTGACCGAATGTATAACTAAATGATTGAGTTGCCAACAATTTTAACTGTTGGAAATATACTTAGAGCTTATATTTTGGAGTTACTAGGAACATGAGATCAATATACAGTTCTGATTGAATTTGAACATAACAATCATTGTAACTGTAGTCTTAGTATGACCATACACTGTATAATTGAGAGGTTGAATTTGAAATTGTATGAGGCATTAGACGACAGAATGAGTCATCCGCTTTTATATTGAGATGAAGAAGGCCTAAGAATAGTTAAAGGTTAGAATTGATTCGAGATGCTGTTGATAAGTGAAATTGAACTGTATTAGAAATTAAGTAATTAAAGAAAGATAAAATAGTTAGATGGATCAACACCGAAGATATGGAATATAGAGAGATAGATAAAGTGTTTATGAAAGTACCACCTCGATAAGGTGTGCTAAGGTTTGTTAACGAGGGTAGCTAAGCCCAAATTGTATTGGTCCATATGAAGTTGTTGAGAGCATAGGACCATTGACTTAAGTTAGTCTTACCAACAAGGATATATTAGATCCACATTGTGTTACATGAGTAGGTATAAAAGATATTAATACGATCTGATAGATGTATTGTCAGCATAGGAAGTGAAACTTGCGAGTAATAAGAGATATATTGAGGAATCAATTAAGAGAGAAAGATATTTGAATAAGAAATTGAAAGACCTAGTGATTCCATTAACTATAATCACTTGGAAGAAAGCAGTCAAGTAGATAACTTACATGGGAAACTGAAGAGACTATGAGAAAAATAATACCCCTATCAATTTGATCAATCATATAAGAATTTTGAGGAAAAAATTTATTAAGGGGGAGAATTATAATATCCTGCACTCATACTAAGGGTTAGAGCCCGGGAATACCGTATATGAGAAATATTATTGAGAGATTAGAAAAATGCATTTCATACTAATGCATAATATTAGTATACACACACGTGAATTTGATCATTGCAAATATTACAATAATTTATCCATGCACTCATTTGACATTTTCTGGGTGTAAATGATTGACTTAATCTGATTATGATATGGATATTGATTATTTTGCCTTAAAAATTGATTTGGTGTATTAAATTATTGATTTAGAATTTTTCTTGAAATTTGAGAATTTTCTAGAAATTAAGGGTATTTTTGAACTAGGAAAAATGCTAAATGGCAGGACAATTAATGAATAGAAGTAGAATTTAGAGTCAATTGGTAGTGGAGAAATTTCTTAAATGACAATTGCATTTAATGACATATGTCATTGAAATTTAGAGACAATTGGAATAGAAATTGGAGATGATTGGATAAATTAAATGAGAGAACCTAATTGAACCTATAAGGATTTGACATGTGGCAAGTGACAAATGGCACTTGTCAAGCCATGTCCTTATCCCACGATGCTTCCAATTAATTGGAAGAACAATTAATTGCCTTGTTATCTTGCTTTTCTTCTTCTTCTTCGTGACTTTGCTCTTCTTCTCTTCCTTCACAAATTTTTTCTCACCAATCTCCATTCACGTTGAACCTAGCCCTCTCATCTTTCACTTGCCACTCTCATCTTGCTCTCTCTTTAATTTTTCACTAAAGACCCCAACCCTACGACCTTGAAGGATGATGTACGTGGGTTGTATGGAGAGTTAGGGCTAAGTGTGATCTTGAAGAGTTTAAAGAATTTTTAAGCTAAATCAAGTTAAGCTTTAATCTTCATGGGCAGTGTTAATTAGAACATATCTGGTGAGAAATTTGATGATTGATCATAGGTTTTCACATATGTATTTTAACATGGGTGTTGTGTAAAAATAAAGGGATCACGCTCTAAATGGTAGTCAATTAATGTTATTCATGGAATGAGAAGAAGTAGGATGATAGTTTTAGAGAAAGTAGAGTTGACAATGAAGTTAAATATGTGTTGGAATATGCTAGATGGAGTGCTTTCACTGAACATGTATCTGTGTTTTGGCCATATCATGATCTGTAGGTATCCAAATGGGACGATTTTTAATGTATATTACACTAGAGATATATGGCTACAATGTTTATAAAGGATGTGAATTTGAATTCCATCCTAAAGGGTCTTAAAGTTCGGCTTGAAGTTGAGAACTTTGAGTTGTCGTGGTATGAGAACATTCTGTACTATTGTAGGTATAAATTGCCGAATACTGAACCAAACTACATGATTTTGGTTTCATTGGAAGTTTAAGACATAGTTGCACATTTCTTTAGAAGACGGTGATGTCTAAATACTTCATTTGCTAGGTCAAAATGGTCATACGAAACTGACCTAAAAATCTGTCTTGAGAAAATTGGAAAAATTGCAAGATAAATGGGATATTAGTTTCTGTCACGATCGTGGCAGGGGATGCCACAATCATAGGCAGTGTTTTTTCATGGAAATGTTTTGATTATGTAATGGTTGAACTAAGTAAGGAGGAGGTATATATATCTATGATGCTTTTGGACTTAATTGAGGCTTAAAAGGAATATAATTTTGATGTTGGAATTGTTGGTTAAATATGTGATAAGTTATGATTGATCTTGATGTTATAATTTAAGGAAAATGATGTTTGATGGCAAAGCATCTGATCTAAAATGTTTAGAGTGTTAAATGAGGACATAACATAATGAATGAATTATTTGATTGCCTTATGAATGAGATATACTATGGAAAGAGATAGGATATAATGAAATGATGAAATTGAGTTGTAAATGACAAATCAAATGAGTTAAATTTTATAGAGCTAATGTAATAAAAATGATAGTTGAATTCATACGTAATGAGGTCGTATTATAAGAGGTAAATTTGAGAAAATTTTGTGTGAAATGGATGTGAGGTGATCTGTTGAATTCGTGCGGAAAAGAAGGAAGAAAATGCTCGTGGCTGGGACTCCACGATCGTGCTTGCTCCAAAAGTTTCTGCCATGATCATGGCAGGGACACCACGATCGTGGCTAGACCTAAAAAGAAAAGGAGTGGTCTTTTGAGTGAAGATTGAACTAATCAATTCTAGGGTGCTTCCATATGAGGTAATTAAACCTGAATGAGATCTTAGGTGAACCTAGCAAATGATGAATGAGAAGAGTAAAGCAAGTGAAGTGCATTAGTTGTTAAAGAATGATTAAAAGATGTTAATTGATTATGAGATGTGAATAAAGGAAATATACCCAAGATTGTCAATATGAACATGCATTACATCTTACACATATAAATATGTGTATAATGAAATGTTTGTGTAATTGTGTAATTAATAATGTGTGTGCACTATATGTGTTGCATGAAATTGATATACAAGATTCAACCTTTACATCCAGACATTTCCGAATCATGGAAGCTAATGTTAATCTAGAGCGTACTGTGAGTCGACTTAGATGGTCTCACTTTCATTGTTTGTTCTATTTTAAATTTCTGTATTGAATTACTACTAAATGTGAACGTGATTGATATAATTCTGGACATTAATAGTTTGAGAAGTTTGATAAATGTGAGAGCATAACAAATGCTCATTGTATGTGAATTAGACTGAAATAAATGATTCTCAACATTATTATTGAATATCGGACATCGATCTGATGAATATATGTGAATATTAATGAGAAAATTTGAGCACTACTGACTATTTGAAAATATGTGAATGTAGTGCATTTCATTACATGAATGCATGAAATATAAAGACTGTTGTGACCGGAGTAACCACCGAAAAAGAGCTTAAAGCTTAGAAATTGAAAAAGAGCTTAAAGCTCAGAATATGGTAAGAGCCTCTAGCTTACTATGTGAAATGAACCCTGTATCCCTATCAAATAAGGGACAGTTATTAATAAACCTGGCATCCACAATGGATACGGGACAATTACAAGCACTCGGCTACAATAATAACAATTGAAAGTGAGTCTCATGAGCATTGCATATGCATTTGATATGTATGATTTAAGTGATTGAAATAAATATTCTCAATGTGAAATATGAATTAAGTGAATATGAAGTGTATGTGATTTAAGATGATGATTAGTGAAATGATGTGAATTACGTGATTAGATGAATTAATGTGTTATGTGATTGAGTGAGCCATCGAGGATGGTCCACTCACTGAGTTTGCAAAACTCAACCTAATACTGCAACATTTTTTTAGGCGCAGGGACATCTCCAGTTATACAAATTGGAATCTAACCACTGTGTTCAGATAAAAGATAGAGGTCAGGATCAGTTAGCATCTGCATACGTTTTTCTATTATTTTTGTCTTAAAGAATGCATTCCGCAAATATTGTACCATTGTATGTGAATAAATTCTATTTTGTAATGACTTTCCAAATTGGAAATGTTTTTAAATGAGGTTGCTTAATGAGTATAATAACAATTGTTACTTTGATGTTTATGAAAAATTGGCCCAAATTTGATTAGTAGTTTTTGGTAATATACGTGTGATGTTTAAAGAGAGAAAAATTTTCAATGAGTTTGATTGTTTGACTACTCTAGTACACCGTTTTCACAAGGTGTGTGTTCGAATGTCCTCAAGATTTACGGATACGTGCTCGGTGAAAGTGGGGTGCTACAAAAACCTTGACAGGAGCACAACTGAACTACATCACCACTGAGAAGGAGTTGCTTATAGTGGTATTTGCATATGAAAATTTTCGTTCTTACCTTTTGAGTTCACAAGTTATTGTTTTTGCAAATTGTGCGACGTTGTGGTATCTCTTTGCAAAGAAGGATGCCAAGGCTAGGCTCATCGATGTGTGCTTCTACTCCAAGAATTCAACATTGAGATTAAGGATAAGAAAGGAGCATAAAATGTTATAATGGGCCACCTATCAAGACTTGAAGGGGAACAAAATGAAGATGAGATGGAAATTGAAGAACATTTTCCTGACGAGCCTTTAATAATTCCTTAGTTTGCAGATATCTCCAATTATCTCTCAGGTGGTACTCTTCCCATAATCTCTCACATCAACAAAGGAACTGGTTTTTATTGTTCTCGCTATACTTGGGATGAACCTTTGTTGTATAAGATATATGCTAATATTTTGATTTGCAAATGTGTCCCTAAAGATGAAATGCTTAAATTTTTAACCCAGTGCCATAGTTCAGTTTATGTTGGACACTATAGAGTGAACAAGATGGCTGCTCACATTTTGGAGTGTGGATTCTACTAGCAGAACTTGTTCAAGGACGCCTAAGATTTTGTATCATTCAAGCCTTCTGTCACGATCATGGCAAGCAGGCCATGATTGTGGGCTATATCCTAGGCTTCTACCACGATCGTGGAATATGGGCCACGTTCGTAGGTTGACTTTAATGCTTCTATCACGATCGTGGGCCGTTGTTTTAGCCCTATTCTCTCTGAAACTTTTCTATTCTTCAATGTTGACTCTGAAAAACTAACAAATATATCAAAGTACCCTAAACACATAGTAATTAAGCTCAAAAACTTATACTAACTTATAAAACATTTAAAACATAAATAATTAACAAACTAACACAATTCTAACCTAAACACATACTAAAAGATTGGATTAACCATTAAATACATATCAAACTAAGCCCTAAAATACGATGTAATTCACACTTATCACTCCCATATCACACAAGCACTTAGAAAAATCAAAATTGCCAATAGTGGATAGAATCGTAAAGCCTCTTAGGTCCTTCAGCTTTGATGGCAATTAGCTCGTGATCACCAAACTACAACTCTCAGTGAGAGACACTGTCTAACCATCCTCTTAAGCACGATTGTTAGTGAGGATGTCCTTTAAGAACTTAGCATACTTGGGCATATTTTTTATTGCCTCCACTAAGGAAATGTTAATTTGTAGTTTCTTCAGCTTGTCCAAAAATTTTGAAAATTCGGCATCCACCCATTTTCGTTGTAGTCTTTGTAGGTATGGTACTTTTGGCATGTAAGGAGGAGGTGGTACATATAATTTTTTCTTTTATTGTTCTTTTTCCTCCTCCTTCTCTTCAGTGACCATAGATTGATTACTCAATTAACCTTGTACGGTTTCTATGCCAGATGACTCTTCCAACTCCTTCCCGCTTCTCAATTGTATTACTTTCAACTTCCCCTTTTGACTTGGTTATGAGGAGCTAGGAAGGTTGCCTGGAGGTCTACTTGCTAATGTTGTGGCTAGCTGGCCCACTTGCACCTCCAAATTTTGAATGGAAGAAGCTTGATTTTTAAACATTTACTTATTCCATACTTGAGCCTTCTTTTGTTCGTCCTCCATCCTCTTCATGTTTTCCCCCTGGTCATTAAATTTAGTGGTCACCACCTCAATCAACCTAACCAATTTGAACTCCAAAGCCTTATTAGAGTCCTATTGGAATCCAGGTGGGCCTAGCTACCTCACATTGTTTATAGCAAAATTACTTCCAGAAAAGTTTAGGTGGTTTTCCCACCCCAAGTTATACGTGCTAAATTATGGATTGGTTGCTTTGTTCTGCATACCCATGTTATTTGCCTGCTCCATTTCTTCATTTTCTAACAGGTAACAATCTGCTATCATATGGTCATATTAGTTATAGAGTTCGCAGAGTTGTTGCACTGCACTTATAGAACTCGTTATAGTATTCATGTTGTGTAATTTCCTTGTCAGTGCTACCATATGTGCTTGTATGGCTAATGATGACTCAGTTAATGCAACCCTTTTTGCTACTTCCTTTGATATGGCCTACTTTTTTCTACTGACCATAGACAGCTGTTAGTCTTCATATCTTTAAGATGACCATACATAAAATCAATAGTTTTCCTCATCAACGAACCACCCATTGTGGCACCTATTGTGCTCCTTGTTGCCGCCATAACTCCATTGTAAAATGTTTGTAATAAAAACTCTCTTGACAAGTTATGATGGGGGCAAATCCTTTATAACTCCTTAAATCTCTCCCAACCTTCATAGAGAGACTCCCTATTATACCGATGGAAGGTTGTGATCTCCTTGATAATTCTTATGGTCTTAGTTAATAGGAAATATTTAGAAAGGAAAGTTTGGACCAACTGATCCCATTTTCTCACAATTTCGGGGGTCAAATAATTCAGCCATGCCTTTTCTCTATCTTTCAAAGTGAAAGAAAACAATTTCATCTTGGCCGCATCCTCAGATAATCCGTTGTATTTGAATGTAGTACAGATTTCTAAGAAATTCGCCAGGTGTGCATTGGGGTCTTTATAGGATAGACCATAGAATTGCACATTCTGCTGAATGATGTTTAACAAGGGTGGCTTAATTTCAAAATTATTAGCATTAACGGTGACTTCAAAATTCCTTGTTGGTTAGGATCCTGGCTGCATGAAATCCATTAATATCCTATGATCTCCTCTTTCTTGTTCCCCTTGATCAACCACGTTCTTTTCAATTTGATCTTTCCTACATGCTTTCTTTAATTCACGTTCAAGTTTAGTGATATCTACACTTTCTCCTCTCAAAAATTCCCCCAAGTTTCTCGTGTTAATACACTCACCCATACACGAGAAAAAAGTTCCAACTAAACTAAGTGAAAAACACTAGCTAAGTTAAACTAGCTAAATGAATTAAACTAAAAAAATTAAGAAAAATCTCAAATCGAAGCCACTTAAACTACCATTGATGCTAACACCAAATTCTCCAGCAATAGCGCTAAAAACATGATAAGCATTTAACTATCCTACTTGTTTTCCCAAGTATCGCAAGTGCACTGGTCATCTTGTAATATACTTGGTATCGAATCCCATAAGAATTATGTAGTCACCTTAGTAGTTCAAATTAAACTTTGTTTGAGCAATTAATTAATGAACAATTAAAACAATCAAAGTACCAATTGGGAGAAAAAAAATCACAGAATTAAGGTTGCCAAAAAAAATCACATAATTAAGGTTGCCAAAAATAAGAGGAATCGATGCCGAAATTGGAAAAATCAAATAACTAAAGTTAGGATTACCCTTACTAACCCATGCAATCTTTCAATTTTTGTCAATATGATCATGTTTAGTCCTAAGTATTTTCTAATTTCTCAACCCTTTATCTCTCAATACTTGGGCTAAATAATCCCAAAATAATGATTAAAATCTAGTATGTGATCTCTCAACCTCCATTCTTAAACTAATTGTTAATTAAATTTGATTACCCCTTTGGATAGTTATATCATATCCCATTTCTCTATGTAAATGATGAAGTAACTTGATAAATGGAATGTCCTACATAAATTCCCACTCTCAGCTACACAAAATATATTTCTCAGCCCCATATCTCTTTGTAGACTAAGCATGAGCATCCAAATATCATAAACATACATAAATGATCATAGCATTGCACAAAAGTGAAGTTATGCATAGGTTGAGTAAGAATAATCCTAAAACTACCTAGCCATACATCAAATGCAACTCAATCATCTTCAATACAAGTTCCAAACTTCTGCCCATACAATAAACAAAAAAAAAAGAATCAAAGAAAAAGAAGAGAAAAAGATAGGAAAAGAAGCTTATTGGATGAGGAAGTAAGCTAGAAATCTAGACAGCTTTTGTATAGCCTTAGAATCCTTAATGTTCTCCTCCAATATGTAGATCCAAATGCCACCTTTCGGCCCATCCTTTGTTCAACTATGTTCTCACACAACGTTCCCCCATTTTTGACCTCCTTTCCTTGTTTCTATACAGCCCTAAATGACTCATCACGTGGTACATCAAACCTCAATAGTTGTCCTTTTTACTCCCCTCTCTCACGTTTTTGATGGCTTTTTCTCCTTGTGTCGACCCACTCATATATTTCCTCTTTTCCTGGCATGTTCTCCTGATTTTGTATAATTAATGGTTCTTAAAACATCTGGTGCCAGCCAAATTTCTAAGTCACGGTCGTGACTGACAAAGTCACAGTTATAACCACTAATGTTTGGTAATTTCTTGTTATAATGTACAACTTTTTTTCCATGCTTCCTTCACTCAATTACACCATTTAACCTGCCAATAAACCATGAAAATAAGCACTTAATCATGCCTTAACACATGTCAATTAATACACAACATAACAACACACACACATTGGATGTAATGATAAGGTTAACACACCAACTAACACAAAATGTATATACAAACGTACTAGAACACAATTAAACACTAACATGCCACAAGCAACGTAAAATACATAAAACAAGCATAACATACACACAATCATGAAACATTAAGATGAAAAACCTAGTTCACATGTTCTTTCCATGCAATAGTCACATAAAATATATGTAAATCCACACTTATCAAACCACAAGTGGGACATTCTTCAAGATCTTTATTACCTTTCCAAAATATAACATAATAATACTTACAAGCATGTATTGATATATATCCTAATCCAATATTGATATATATCCTAATACAAGGTGCTTTAGGAGTTTTATGTGATAAGAAGATACTACTCAAGCTTAAAGGAAAATTCTATCATTCAGCGATTAGGTTGGCCATGCTCTTTAGGGCAGAGTGTTGACTGATAAGTTTGCATTAGGATATGTTTTTTATAGGTAATTAGCATATGTTTTCTTGCATAATGGTTACTTATCACTCTAGTTTAGGATTTAGTTTGCATATTTTCATTAAGTTTGATTTCCATTGTGTTTCTATGTGTTGGATGCTAATTGAGGGTAAGAATTGTTTATTTTTGTGTAGGAAAGGAGAGGAAGCAAGTTGGAGGATGAAC
>JANZXP010087061.1:0-24626 GCA_027576715.1 Erythroxylum flavicans
CATTGACCAACATTCTTCTAACCCCTTTTCTCTTTGTGTTCTATTTCTATCTTTTCAATTTTGTTTCTTGTGCTTCCATGTGTGTTCGATTCTAGCCATTCTCAGTCATAGTTCCATCTTGTTGAAGGTTCTCTAGGACAAGTTCCTATTAGGTCTCCCATCAGAAACAACCACACTAGACAAAGTAGGGTTAAGGTCATTAGTAGAAAAATAAACATCCTTGTACGTAAGTACATATAGTGGCTATCTTGCAAGCATAACACTCTTAACCTCACTTTTTCCAGCAATTACATTTAATTTCTTACTTTCCTCTCTTTCTTGAACACCTCTCTTTTGATTTTTCTTCTCGACCTCACTCTCTTTCTTTTCTCTTATTTGTTGTTTTTCTTTTGATTTCTTTTCCTCTTGCTCACTAATCTGATTTCCTCTCATTTTATACTCACTTGTTATCCTAATCTGATCCTCATAAGCTTGTAAAGGTTTAAGAGGGGTTAGCACAATGTTTTCATTATTAAGTTAAAAAAACAGTTTGTGTACCCATCATGTATAACCTTCCTATCGAATTGCCATGGACGACCTAATAAAATGTGGCTAACATGCATTAGTGCCACATCACAAGGAACTTCATCTCTATATTTGCCAATAGAAAAAGACACTAAAAGCTTCCATGTGTGCTTGATTCTAGTCATTCTCGAGCATAGTTCCATCTTGTTAAAGGTTCTCTAGGATAAGTTCCTATTGGGTCTCCCATCAGAAACAACCACACTAGGCAAAGTAGGGTTAAGGTCATTAGTGGAAAAATAAACATCCTTGTACATAAAAGTACAAGTAGTGGCTATCTTGCGAATGTAACAGTCTTAACCTCGCTTTTTCCAGCAATTACATTTAATTTCTTACTTTCCTCTCTTTCTTGAACACCTCTCTCTTGATTTTCTTCTCGGCATCACTCTTTTTCTTTTCTCTTATTTGTTGTTTTTCTTTCGATTTCTTTTCCTCTTGCTCACTAATATGATTTCCTCTCATTTTATACTCACTTGTTATCCTAATCTGATCCTCATGAGCTTGTAAAGGTTTAAGAGGGGTTAGTACAATGTTTTGATTATTAAGTAAAAAAGAGTAATAGTTTGTGCATCCATCATGTCTAACCTTCCTATCGAATTGCCATAGATGACCTAATAAAATGTGTCCAACATACATTAGTGCCACATCACAAGGAACTTCATCTCTATATTTGCCAATAGAAAAAGACACTAAAACTTGCTTGGCCACCTTAATTTCTCTACATTCATTCAATCATTGCAACTTATATGGTGTAGGATGCTTGAAGGTATCCAATTTCAGCTTATCTACTAACAAGGTATATGCAACATTAATACAACTGCTGCTATCAATAGTCATGCTACAAACCTTGTTTTTAATGTGGCATCGATATGGAAAATGTGCACATGTTGTTCCCTTTCATTTTCATCCTTGGACTGAATATTTAGTGCACGCGTTACAATCAGCATATCTCCATGCATAGGTTCTTCAACATCAACATCAGAACAGTCCTCTAATGGTGGCATTTTATCATCACTTGAACCAACACTCTCTGCATCACCATTCTCCAACATGATCGTAGCCCTTTTGTTTGGTCATTGAGAAGTAATATGTCCAAGTCCTTGACACTTAAAGCACTTAATATCACCAGATTTAGGAGAATATTTATTTTTGGTTTTACCTTTAAAAGCAACAACGGAATCCTTTGGCTTTACATCTCTTTTCGATTTCAAGGCCAAGTTGGTGTCTCTATCTTTCCAAGTTGGCTTCCAAGAGGAGTTAGAAGAACCTGATTTTCTTGATTTTTGTTATTTTTAAAACTTAATGGCCTTATGTAGCAAATCCTCCATCTACACATAGTGTTGTAAGTCTACCACATCAGCAATCTCTTTGTTTAAACCACCTATGAATCCTGCCATTGTTGCCTTTAGGTCCTCCTCTATGTTTGCTCTAATCATGGCCACCTCTATCACTTTGCAGTAGTCTTCTACACTCTTGGACTCTTGAACCACCCCTTGCAACTTTCTATGCAAATCTCTATAGTAATGGCCAGGTATAAATTTGTTGCGCATTACCATCTTCATTTTTTCCCAAGACTGAATTGGTCTTTCACCATTCCTCCTTCTATTTGTCACTATTGTTCCCACCAAATACTTGCATAATCTATGATTTCAAAACATGCAAGTTTCACTTTCTTCTCCTTGAAGTAGTTATGGCAGTCAAATACATGCTTAACCTTTCTTTCCCACTCCAAATAGAGCTTGGAAATATTCTTTCCTTGAAAGACTGGAATCATCATCTTTATATTGCCTAAATTATTATCCCTTTTGGACTTGTCCTTCTTGCCTCTTCTAGAGTTGGAATCTTCATACTCTGATTTGTCTTCCTCTTCTTCCTCAAACACGCGTCTTCTAGTGGATTTAGAAGCTGATGAAGATTGCAAGTCATCCAACCTGTTGTTCAACTTCTTAAATTTTTTATTGACAACCTTCATGAATAATTTCATGTCAATTTCATATTATTCTCCTTCACTACTCATGTTTATATCCTGTAAGAAAAAGTTAGTAGCAAAATAGAATAGGTTCCTCACACACTCACTCACATGTTTACACTTGAAATAATGTAAATTCCACTCGTGTTTCACTCTATTTTTGGCTTTCACAATGCCGATCTCACCACTCTTGTCTTTTTTTCACTCAAGTCAGCCCCCTTTTACGTTCTTAAGACAATCAAGACTAATAAATCAAGAGGACTAATCGGTTAGATGATGGCAAGTATTAAAAATCAAAACTTTTAAAAACTTAGCTGAGGCAAACGGTAAACACAAAGAAAATAATAATTAAGGAGTCAAGGAAACAAGATAACTTCAAGAGGAAGCAAAAGACATGCAAAAGAATGTATAAGAACATAAAAAGAGAAGTGAACAACTTGTAATTGCTCTATCACGAATGAATTGTTTAACAAAGAGAGAAGCACGAAATTATTCAAGAATTAGACAAATGATCTATAATCAATTAACTAAACTCAGAAAAGGAAAGAAAATATCTTATGAATAATTGTCTTACAATATGGTTCTTTGATTACAAAAATGAATCAGATTGCAATCCTAATAGATAACTCAATCAGAAGTAAGATACACCAATCAGTTCACGATGTCTCATTTCTTTTCTCTTTTTTTTGGTTTTGTAAACGTGGCTTTCTTCTTCTTCGCTTCTTTTTGAGAATAAAACTGATTCAAAATGAAAAGAACGATCTAAGATTTAAAAGATAGAAACAAAAGAATTGCAATGAATCTAAAATTGAACTTAGGTAAAAGAATGAACTGAAATTGTAGATCACAAGGACTTCAACAAAGGAAAAAGGAAACAAACACCAAACAATGATAACGAAAGGATAGAAACCTGATTTCTACAAACCTAAGGTTTGATACCAAATGATACAAACTCACTAGGCAACTTGCCCTAGGAACTCTTGATCCAATTGTTAAGAGTACCTAGAATCCTAGAAAACAAGTTAAACGATCAGATTGGAACCTTAAGGAAACTAGATCCTTAAAACCACGATCTTAAGATGCCACAAAGGTTGATCACTCCCTTGATGAGTCAGATTTGTATTCCACCAAGCACACAAAAGAACAAGCAAAGCCTGATGGAAAATAACTCAATTTTATTGGTAGTGATTATCAACCTTGTATCTTGGATTCCAAGCTTGGTTCACCATGTACCACATACTAAGTCTTGTCCAACATCTTGTACATGAAGATAAGTAATTAATCTTAGTAATGCCATAGCACCTTCAATAACAGCCTTCTTTTCTTGCATCTCCATGATTAATCCTTACAAAGCTTCTTTCATTTGTTTTGCTCTTGCTCTAGTCATTGGACCTCCAATTCCTTGCAATGGGTTTTAGGAAAATTTACTAACATCATCTAGAACCATTCGGTCAGTATCTTGATCCCCATCACCTAATCACCAGGTACAAATATCACTTTCTTTTGTCCCTTGTTATATTGAGTTTCATATTTCTTGATGACATGAATCAACAAGGGGATGATTCAACCAAGGTTGGAGGTAACATCGAGAAGCAAGATCCTTTAACTATTCATGGAGGGTCAATGACAAGAGCTAAAGCTAAAAGGATGAAAGATGCATTAACTTGATTACTTAAAGACATTTGTAAGGAACAAGCTCACCTAGATTCTATCATGGGTCTACATATGCAAAAGAGATTAAGCCTATTAACATGATTCAAACATGTTCAAACCATGAAGCCAATGATCCAACCCACGTTGTTTGAATCAGTCCAACACATTGAAGAATAAAAACGGCAATCAACCAGCCTTGACATGTGTTTGGATCTTGGGCTATTGTTTTGTATTATTTTGAACTTTAGTAAGTTAGGCTTGGGTTATTTGTTGTGCAAATTCAATATGTATGAAATTGGGGCTTTAATTTTGTTAAGTGTGAGTTTTAGTGTCTCTTAATTAGAATAAAGAGTTACAAGTTGTAGGGCTCTCATTAAATGGGAGGTTGCAATTTGTATTAAGTGTGAGTTTAATGTCTCTTAATTAGAATAAGGAGTTACAAGTTGTAAGGCTGTCATTAAATGGGCAGTTACAATTTGTATTAAATTAGAATTGATTGTTATGTCTTAGCCTTTGTCCTATATAAACAAGGTTGATTCTCTCTGTAAACACGAATTTGATGAATATAAAGCTTTTGAGCTTTTTTTTGTGTGAGGTTTTTGTTTAAAGTTCTTGCATCAATTTTGGAACTTGTCAAACTAATTCAGTTTGTGACATTCAACACCCAAAATCTTTGTTTTTCTTTTTAAATTATCAAACTTATAAAGTTTGTGGCATTTTGGAGGATTCAAAGTGCTATTCTGATTAGAATATTTTGTTTCTTACTTTCAAAATTGAACTATCCAGCTTTCTAACAATTGTGGAGGGTGTTAATTTGCATTCCATACGTATCTTAGTTCTTTAGCTATTGGAGTGTATGGTTGCTAGATTGAAGATTTCCATCACCTAGTCCTCTTCTCAATATTTAGTCTTACTTTCTCATACTATGCTTGAATCAAATCCGCCTTCCTCTTTCCATCTAAACTAATCTCAATTGGTATTGGTGTCAAATCTAATGGATTAAACCTATACACAACTTCAAAAGAAGAGTAGTTTGTTGTCGAATGGACACTCCTATTGTAAGAAAGTTCAACATAGGGTAAACACTTCTCCCAATTCTTCAAATTCCTTTGTATGATGGCACACAATTGATGGAAACCCAGTTAAGGACATGGAAAGAATGGTGCAATCTGGTTCAACATATTTCGATGATCCATCACACATTGGTGGAAGTCCAATAACTCGAGCTAAACCTAAAAGGACGAAGGAAGCTCTTAATGGATCGATTGAAGATGTTTGGGCTAAACAAGCAATAATAGAAGCTGTTTTGAGCTTGGAGAGATCAATTAGCCCTATCAACTTAATCCAAGCATTAAATAGGCCTAATTAGTTGTTTATTTGGAATAATTAGAAGACTATGTTATTTTGATGATTTCAGGAGCTCTCTAACTAACTAATTTTATGCTGCCTAAAAGTCCACTTTCTATATCTGCCTTTAGAAATCAATTTTGTAAAGACTTTCCTAATCTTAAGGATTTCACTGCTAGAAGATAGATTAGGGTTTTCTTTAGCCTATATAATTGTTATCTTTGTACAAGAATTCAGATTGGAATTTGTTTTATGAAATTGGTGAGGTTATTCACTTTATTGGTTCTTTGTTGAACTTGGAACTTATCAAGGTTATTCGTTGTGGCATTCATCTGACTTATGACTCTCACTCTCTTCTTTTCCTGGAGTGTGGCATCAATATCCTTCTTTATAACTTTGGTTCGTGTTTCTTTAAACAATGGTCAAGGTTTTTCCTGAAAACATAAATGTTTTAGATTTTCTAGAAATTCCTTTAAACAACTTGTTTGTGCATTTGTAGGTCTTGATTTATAGGGTTCACATCAACAACAAGGTAGATAAGGTCCTATTAACAACTTCAATTTCACCATAGGTTTGGGAATGATAAGTCGTTGAAAATAATAACTTAGTTCCCATCTTTGCCCATAAAGTCTTCCAAAAGTAGTTTAAAAACATCACATCTTTCTCACTAACAATACTCCTTGGAATGCCATGCAAACACAATCTCTTTGAAGAAAAAAATCAGCTATATGTGTTTCATCATTAGCTTTATGGCATGGAATGAAATAAGCAATCTTTGAGAACCTGGCAACAACATCAAAAATAGAGTCCTTTCCCTCTTTGGACCTAGGTAAACCTAAAACAAAACCCATAGAAATATTAACTGAAGTTTCACTAGGTATAGGTAAAGGAGAATATAATCCATGAGGCATAACTTTAGACTTATCTTGTTTACCAGTAATGCACTTTTCACAAAGTCTCTCTACATTCCTTTTCATGTGTGGCCAAAAGAAGTGATTACTCAAAACATCTAAAGTCTTTCTAATCCCAAAATGCCCCATTAGACCCCCACCATTTGCCTCCCTCACTAGTAATTTCCTTAAAGAAGATTGAGGAATGCACAACTTACTTTCTCTAAATAAGAAACCATCATGCTTATAGAGCTTACGAAATGCTCCATTATCACATGTCCCAAATATGCTAGGAAAGTAATGGTCATTAGTATGTAATTCTTTAATGTACTCAAAACCAAGTAATTTTACATCAAGTTTATAGAGTAAGGCATACCTCCTTGACAAGACATCAACCACAATGTTCTCCTTACCTTGCTTGTACTTGATGACATACAGAAATGTTTCAATGAACTCCATCCACTTGCCATGTCTTTTATTTAACTTACCTTGTCCCTTAAGATATTTCAATGATTCATGATCTGTATGTATCACAAATTCCTTAGGCCAAAGATAGTGTTGTAAGTTTGCATTGCCCTCACTAAAGCATATAGCTTCTTGTCATATGTTGGGTAATTCAAAGCTACCCCATTGAGTTTTTCACAAAGTAGGCAATTGAATGCATCTCTTACATCAAAACAACTCCAATACCTATTCTTGAGGTATTACACTCAATCCCAAAAGTTTTTGAAAAGTTAGGCAATGCTAAATAAGGTACTGAACACAACCTATCTTTAATCAAATTGAATGCATGGTCTTGATCACTACCCAACTTAAAACTAATAGTTTTCTTTATAATTTCAGTGAGTGGTGCTGCAATGGTGCTAAAATCGTTAACCCATGGAAACTTCTTACCTCTATAATGGACTTAGGTGTTTTCTTGGATAGCCTTTACCTTTTCTTCATCAACCTTAACGGCTATCCACTTACAACAAAAACAAGAAAAACAATACTATCCATGAAAAGGGAACACTTTTGAAGATTGGCATAAAGCTTCTCTTTCCCCAAAACATTCAAAACAGATCTTAAATATAAATGCTCATCCATATTCTGACTATAAATTAAGATATCATCAAAAGACCACAAAAAATTTGCCTATGAATGTATGCAACACTTGATTCATTAACCTCATAGAAGTACTTAGTGCATTAGTAAGATCAAATGGCATTACAAACCATTTATATAAACCATACTTAGTCTTAAAGGCAGTTTTCCATTCATAACCTTCTCGGATCCTAATTTGATAATAAAAACTTTTAAAATCAATCTTACTAAAAACACACGATCCATGTAATTCATCCAGCATATCATCAATCATAAGGATAGGATGTCTTTACTTCACTATCTTGTTGATAGCTCTATAATCAACACACATCCTCCAACATCCATCCTTTTTAGGCACAAGAAGTAATAGTAATGCATATGGAATCATGCTCTCCCTTACATACCATTTTTCCATCAACTTCTCAACTTGACTTTGAAGCTCCTTTCTCTCCTTGAGATTACTTGTACAAGCTAGTTGGTGGAATTAAAGCACCGAGAACAAGATCAATTTGATGTTTCATTCCCGTAATAGGTGGCAATCTACTAGGCACATCTTCAAGGACACACATCCTCAAATTCCTTAAACAAAGAAACAGCCAAAACAGGCAAAGAAATGTTAAGGTCGTTAGTATTAAAATAAGCTTCCTTGTACAGCAGTACAACTGTTGGCTTCTTTGAAAACATAGCCCTCTTAAAATCACTCCCTTTTGCATAAAAGCTTGTATGCTTCCTAGTTTCTCTCTCGCCACACTCTTGATATTCTCCTTTTTCCTCTCCACTCAAAATTACTTCTTTTTCTCTCCCCTCTTGAGTTCAGCCACTCCTTTCTTTTAACTCCTTTTTTTTTTGTACTAATCTCAACTTCACTCTCTCTTGTTGTGTCACATTCCCTTTTATCTCTCAGTTGCTATTCATACTCTTGTTTAGGGGCTAATTGTACAAGATCCCATTCGTTACAAAAGAATATTTGTTCTTGAGTCCATCATGCATCAAATGCCTATCATATTGCCATGGTCTCTCCAAAAGAATGTGTTTGGTATGCATAGCAATACATCACACCAAACCTCATCTTTATACCTTCCAATTGATAATGAAACTAGCACTTGCTTGTTTACCTTAAGTTCCCCACAATCATTCAACCATTGAAGTTTACACGGTTGTGGGTGGTTTATAGGAGGTAAATTCGACTTCTCCAACAAGATTGTACTGGCTGCATTTTTGCAACTACCACTATCAATGATCATGCTACATACCTTGTCTTCCATGTCGCATCTTGGATGGAAAATATTGTAATGTTGCTCATTTTTGTCTCCCTTCACTTGTGTACTCAATGCACACCTAATAACCAATGCTTCTCCCTCAACAGGGTACTCCACATCACTGGCATCCTCCAAAGGTAGCATGGATGCATAATCTAATTCACTTTCAGTCTCAAGATCTCCATTCTCTTTCAAAATCATCACACGATTGTTTGAACATTGAGAGGCAATATGACATTCCCAAACATTGAAAACACTTAATAACCCTAGTTCTTTTTCATTAGGAAGGATCATTACCTTTGGCAGATCTCATGTCCTTGGCCTTGTATGATCCATCTTTGTGCTTCAAAAAATCTGTATCTTCCTTTTTACCCAATTCGGTTTCTGCAATCAAAAGGAACCCAAATTTTGACCAAACTTTATACGACACTTCCTTTTGAGATGTCTTTCTACTCTTATGGCCATATGCAACATGTCTTCTAGCTCCACATAACATTGTAGCTCCACCACGTTTGATATGTCTCTATTCAGCCCTTGTAAGAAATTTGCCATGTTTGCTTCTTGATCTTCCTTGACATTGGCTCAAATCATTGTAATCTCCATCTCCTTGTGGTAGTCCTCAACACTCTTAGACCTTTGAGTCTTTACAACCTTTTATACAAATCCTTATAATAGTGATTAGGGATGAATCTCCCCATTATGATAGCCTTCATATTATCCCATGTTTCTATAGTTCATTAATGATATCCCTGCCTACCGAAAACACTTGGATCCCACCAAATTACAGCATAATCAATAAACTCTACAGCAGAAAATTTTATTTTTTTCTCCTTAGAGTAATTGTGGAAATAAAAAACAACACCTTCCTTTCCCAACCCAAGTATGCATCATGATCATTTCTCCCTCGGAAGGGTGGAATCTTCATTCTAATGCTACCCAAATTGTGATCAAGTCCTCCATCTTGTCTCCTTGCATTTCGTCTACCACCCCTCCTATGCATATTTCTATTCAAAATGGCTATTGGAGTTTGATCTTCATCATCTCCATTGTCACCATCATAGTCATCATTGCTAGCATGCCTCTTAAGCCTTCATGCATTAGGCAAGTTTTACGATTGTCTTGCCTACAAATTAGCTATAGTAACCACTTGCTTCTTGATCCTATCTTTTATCTCTTCAAACATAGTGAACATTTGCTCAAATTACTATTGTATAGCTTGTATTTGTTAATTTTAAATCATAACTCCAATAAGAAATCTCATGATTTCATAAGCATACAAGATCCTACGAATGTTACTAAAAGGGTAGGATGATGTACTAACTTAAAATGCAGCAAAATAACTCCTTATATACTTAATGTTTTGCCTCCCTTGTCGAGATCGACTATGGCTTCTCCTTCTTCTCCAACTTATCATGGTTGGAATGGATGGAGTAGACCAATCTCATCACAATGCACTAAGGTCAGAAGAGTTTCTAACTTATGAAAGCAGCAATCCTTATGGTTCACCCACAACGCTCTTACTAAGCTTATCAACTATTTTACGGGAGAGTGCTTCAATGCATGAAGACTTGAAAGAAAGGAGTGTTTTCAACCCAAAGATGGGGAGAAAAGTATAGCATTCGACCAAAGAAAAAAAACACCCTCAAAGGAACCACGAAATTCCATTTTAGGCCAGCAAAAGTGCCTTTAAAGAGTCATGACTCTTCCAAGAGTTATGTCTCTTGACGAAACATGACTTTTCCAAGAGTTATGTCTCTTAGTTAAACATCATGACTCTTGGCCAAGGGACACATCCTTTGGCAAAGAGTCAGTATCTTCACTTAAAGTGATATGGAAACCCCAAGAAATCTGAGTTCTTGAAACCTCCTTAATTCTATTGGTTCATTACCCTAACTTTGTATCCCAAGAATATGCTAGATCAAATCCCAATTTTGTGAATTGAGACTCAATTCCAAAGAAATCAGAAACTAATTCATGTTGCAAGTACTTACTTGTTGTTGCAAATTAATTTCTTGAAGTAACCAAGAAGGCAATCACACCTCTTTTGAAGAAATCCAAATTCTGGAAATTTCATTAATCAAATGACGCAAAAGTTGTATTACAGCCCTCATCTCATTCTATTTATATCGTAGAAAATACGTTGATCTAAACTTCTAAAGCAAACAATGGGCTTAATACAAACAGCCCATAAAACAAGTTCAATACTTAAACTAAATAAAGCAACTAAATTACATGCCCAAATAATACAATCAGCCTATTTATAAGAGATATTGAGCTTGTCTTTAAAATTGGCTAAGTACTAGCCTCTTCACGCCTCCCTTAGCAAAATTACAAGCTTTGGCATGCCTTGGTGTTCCTCCATGGATGTCTTGGCCTCATCATGAATTTGAACAAATCCTTGTATAGCTTGCTTGAGCTTTGACGCTTGTTGCCTTGTAATTGGTCTACTAGACATTGAAAGCTTGTCTTGTTGAGTAGTGTTGTGGCGTTGAACCTCCTTGCCGAGGCTGGATGTATCAAGTGATCAACTTATAACTTTGGTTTCAATCAACAAGTTTGGTTGGAGTCAGGTTCTTTGCTTGACTCAAGGACCCTAGGTTTTTTTTCCTTGTCAATTTTGGGTCTTAAGTGTTTCTTCAGCATGATTCATATCACTATTTGTAATAGAGTTTGGACTTTTTAGTAGTTTAGTTAAATTCTAATTTTATTTCAATTAAACATTTTAAGTATAATTACAAGTAATTCTAATTAAGTACCAGTTAAGCCAAATATGATACTATATCTCATATTGGTCCTTATTTATTAAAATATATTTAATCTTTATATTTTTTAGATTGTACAATGAAGTCCAACTTGATTAAATTATCTTTTCTCTCTTTAAAGGTTCTTTGGGTTTGACCTATTACATTCCTATATAGTTTGAAAAGGATATAAATTAGGATTAGATAATTTAAGTTATGTTTAATTCTCTAGATAAATAGTTTATATTCATAGATCAAGATTGGAGCTTAGGAATGTCAAAGTAATTTTTACTAACCTTTTTGTGTATGATTTTATTATACAATTTGATCCTTTTATCATACAATGATCCAATTAGATGTAAATCATAGAACTAATGTCTACTATATTTGAGTAATCATATTAGTTCTCCACCATTAGTTATATTCTATTAATGAAATTCAAAACAGTTTTCAACGTGTCATTCCACCTCAGCTAAAAATTTTCCAAGATAATACTAATTTAAAACAATGAAAAAAATTTCTTGCCAGTTAGGGTGAAGAATCTTAATGTAAGACCTAATAGGAACTTGTCCTAGAGAACCTTCAAAAAGATGGAGCTATGCCCGGGAATGGCTAGAATCAAACAAATACATTCAAGTACAAGAAACATAGTTGAAAAGATAGAAAACAAAACATAAAGAGAAAAGGGAGTTAGAGGAATGTTGGTCAATGGAAAGAACCCTAAGAGAACTTGTTTCTTAGAACCCTAGCCTTGGGACACCACAAAGGAAGACCACACCTTTGATAAGCCAAGTATTCTCAAAGAATACAAAGAAAGAAAAAATGCTCTGAATAATACTTAATATTATTTCTGAATCGATCTCCTCAAAGTACATAGAGGGTTTATAGGAAAAACTTTCTAAATTAATGTCCTAAGGAAGAATCTAAATAAAAGGAAACAAATCAAATCCTAAAATAAAAGGAAACAAAATAAACTTATAACAAGTTTGAATAGATGACCTTATTTTAAGGAAAACAAAAAGGAAACTAATTAAAACATGATCTGAACATATTGGACCTTATGGATCACGTTATTTTTAAGCAGCAAATGGTTATCACATGGTATTTTACATTAGTTCTTCCAATTGGACTCAATGTAGGCTTTTGGACACTTTATGTTGGGCTTCAAGGACTTAGACAATACCTCTTGGATCTTTATGAGATGCAATCTGACTCAACAATATGGGCTCTATCTCTTGAAGGTCTTTTATCAAACAATTCAATGCTTGCTTCATTGCTTTGGCCCTAGCTCTTATCATTGGGCCTCCAACATGTTGTAATGGATCTTTAGGAACATTAGGTTTAAATGTTGGGCCCTTGATAAAATTTCATTCAGCCCCTTGCCTTGCTCATTCAGACTTCAAATCTGATCCAATTTCAACTCCTAAGCCTCATTTTGCCAGCTAATGTCCATGCAAGTCATGTCCTAAGCTTCCTTTTTATCTTTCGCATGCCCATTGTTCTCCGTCATTTCCTCTCTCCTTGAAAGGATTTATCCTCAAATATGCAACATCAAAGAGGGATAAGTCAGATACATATAAGCATTATCATTAATCCTTTCTAAAACTTGAAAGGGGTATATCCTCTTGACTGTAGCTTAGATTTCCTTTGTTTAAGAAATTTCTCCTTTCTCAAGTGCATTCAAACCCAATCATCGGGTTCAAATATAACATGTCTTCAGTCTTTATTGGCTTACTTTGCATATTGTTCATTTCTTCTCTTAATGTTGGCTCTAACTTTAGTATGCCTGCACAAAATTAGCCTTTTTCATGCCATCAAGGTTAGTAAACTCATTAGAAGGCAACAGAAGAATTTCTAAAGGAGTTAAAGGATTAAACCCATAAATAATCTCAAAAGGAAAAAATTGAGTAGAAGAATGATTAGCACTATTATAAGCAAACTCAATGTGTGGGAGACACTTTTCCTAATTCTTCAAGTTCTTTTGGATGATCGCACGCAACAATGTAGTCAAAGTTCTATTTACCACTTTAGTTTGACCAACTGTTTGAGGATGTGCAACAGTACAAAATAAGTGTTTAGTGCCAAGTTTATTCCATAGAGTTCTCTAAAAGTGCTAAGAAATTTCACATCTCTATCACTCACAATAGTCTTTGGCATCCCATGCAATCTTACAAACTCTTTAAAGAACAAGTTAGCAATATGAATAACATCATTGGTTTTAGAACAAGCAATAAAGTGAGCCATCTTGCTAAATCGATCAACCAGCATAAAGATGCTATCCTTTCCACTAGATGATCTAGGCAATCCAAGCACAAAGTCCATAGATATATCAACCTAAGGATGAGAGGGGACAGGTAAGGGAGAATATAAACCATGTGATTGAACCTTAGATTTTGTATGCCTACAAGTAATACATTTAGCACAAATAGAAACAACATCCTTTCTCATATTAGGTCAATAAAAATGTTTATACAAAAGAGCTAAAGTTTTCTAGATACCAAAGTGACTCATCAATCCACCACCATATGTCTCTCTAATAAGTAATTCATGAATAGAGCAAGATAGAATGCAAAGTTTATCATTTTTTAATAGAAATCCATCAAATATATAGAAATTATCAATACCATGTTTTTCACAAGATTTCTAAATTTCTACAAAGTCACAATTAGATTCATACATGCCTTTCAACATCTCAAAACCAAGTAATCTAGCATGCATAAAGGTAAGAAGAGAGTATCTCCTAGAAAGAGCATCAGCTATAATGTTTTCTTTCCCTTGTTTATGTTTAATAACATAAGGAAAAGTTTCAATAAATTCCAGCCACCTAGCATGTCTCTTGTTTAATTTACTTTGGGACTTTAGAAATTTCAAATTGTATGGGAAATATTTCAGGAAGTTATGCAGGGACATCCTGGATTTTTAAATGGAACACCTACTTTTTATAGATTCTGGATCTAGGCATTCCAACTCACTTTAGTGGAAGGGTGTGCTATTTGTTTACATCCATTAGTTCATAAGGGATTCAATGCAGAATTTGATGGGTATCAAATGGATGTTTTCACGATCAGAATGAATGATAAATTCCTTTGGCCACAATTAATGTTGCCAAGTTGCTAAATACCTTTTTAAAGCATACAACTCTTTACCATAAATGGAATAATTAAAAGCAGCATCACTTAGTTTATCACTAAAATAAGCAATGGGTTTAGAATCTTGCATTAAAACAACAATAATGCCTACTCCAGAAGCATCACATTCAAACTCAAAAACTTCACAAAATTAGGAAGAATAAGAAGAGGAGCATTGGTCAATTTTTCTTTCAAGGTGTTAAAAGCAACATTTTGTGAATCACCCCATTTAAAAATCACATTCTTTTTAATCAATTCATTCAAAGGGGCAGCAACAGTAGAGAAGCCCCTCATAAATCTCCTATAGAAGCTCGCCAAGCCATCGAAGCTAAAAACTTCATTTGCATTCTTGGGAGTTGGTTATTCTCTAATTGCCTTCACTTTCTCTTCATCAACTTGAGGTCCTTTAGCACCTACAATAAAACCAAGAAACACATCAATATCTAGGCAAAAGGAACATTTTTTAATTGGCATAAAGCTTAATCTCTCTTAAAAGTCCAAAGACATCATGTAAGTATTTCACATGATCATCTAAACTCCTAGAATACACTAGAATATCATCAAAATAGACAACTACATATTTTCCAAAAAAGGGCGAAACACATGTTTCATCAAACTCATGAAAGTATTAGGTGCATTAGTTAAGACAAAAGGCTTAACCACCCATAAAACCCAAACTTAGTTTTGAAAGTAGTTTTGCACTCATCACCCTTTCTTATGCGAATTTGAAGGTAGCCACTTCTAAGATCAAATTTAGAAAATATACAAGCACCATGCAACTCATCTAGCATATCATCTAAACGAGGGATAGGGTAATGATATTTCGTCGTGATTTTATTATTGACTCTGCAATCAACACACATTCTCCATTTTTCATCTTTCTTAGGAACAAGTATGACCGACACAGCACATAGGCTCAAGCTTTCTCTCACAAAGCCCCTTTTCATAAGCTCTTTAACTTGTCTTTAGATCTCCTTAGTTTCTTTCAGATTGACTCTATATGTAGGCCTATTTAGAATTGAAGCTCCAAGAAGGAAGTCTATATGGTGCTTAATGCCTCTCAAAGGGGGACAATCCATCGGGAATCTGCTCCAGAAATAAGTCACTGAAGTCTTGCAATAAAGACAAAACACTAGACGACAAAGATAGATCAAGCTCATTAATAGTTAAGAAAACATCTTTATATAAAAGTATATAAATTTCTTCACATTTTAAAGCTCTCTTGATCTCATTGTTTCCAGCAAATAAGGTCACTCTCTTTTCTTCATTTTTTCCATTCGTTTTTTTTCTCTGTTTTTCTTTCTTTTCTACCTCTGTCTCCTTCTTTTCTTTTGCTCTCAATTTGCGTTCTTTCTCAATCCTCACATGATCCTCATTAAGCTTGATGGCCCTAAGAGGTTTCGACACAATATTTTTACCATGGAAAGGAAAAGAATAGCAATTTTTGTATCCATCATGCCTAACTTTTCTATCAAATTGCCATGGCCTACTAAGCAAAACATGTCCAGTGTACACAGGTGCAACATCACATAAAATTTCATCATGATACTTGCTAACAAAAAATGCAACCATCACTTGTTTGGTTACTTTCACCTCACCGCAATCATTAAGCCATTACAATTTATATGATCTAGGATGTTTCAAAGTACGCAATTTAAGCTTGTCAACAAGTAAAGTGTTACCAACATTTTGTACAACTTCCACCATTTGTGATCATGCTATAAACTGTACCATTAATGAGACACTGTGTATGAAAGACATGCTCGCATTGCCCTTCTTTAAGATCTTCTGTTGGTTGGATATTAAGAGCATGCCTAGCCACAAGCACTTAACATTAGAAGGAGTAGAAAAAGAAGAGGGTTTAGAGTCATTTTCACCTTTAGGATTTGGAGTAGAGAATTTAGGCTTATTTTCCTCCTTTGGCTTGACGTCTAACAGGATGTCGTTTAGTCTTACAAATTAAACCCTAAAATTCTACACACTTAGTATGGGCAAGTAAGGTATCGATCCCACAGAGAACTATAAAATAAGAGTGTTTAAAAGCAAGAATGCAAGTGAATTAACTAGATGCAAAACTAAGCTAAAAAAATCATGAAAAGAAAACTCACACACACACACGATTCTTGGGGGTTTTTTATACGAAATTCAAGCAAGAAAACAAGTAAAATCAAAAGATATATTAAAGAGAGCAATTCAACAATTTCAAGAAAATCAAGATTTATCAAGATTCAATTGCAAGAGAGTTCACAAATAATCACCTAGTATATTCAATCATAGAACATAAAGATGATTCAATTGTGATGTGTTTGATTAAGGACACCAACCTTGTCTAGTTTATCTCCAAAACTCGAATGCAAGATAACTCTTTTACTTCAAAGACTTGACCAATTCGAATGCATCAAGAATCAAAGTAAAGCATTAAGATCAATGATTTAATTTCTTAATTCTATCAATCAAAACTCGAATGCACTGACAAAATCAAAGTTCTTGATCTAAACAAGTTAAAACCAAAACTCGAATGAATTTTAACAAGTTAAAGCTACTAACATTAACCACTTGAAAACTCGAACCTAAGATGATTAATTTAGCAAACAAAACATGCTAGCAAGAACAAATTCTAGATTAAATTCATGCATACACAATCTGGCATTCATGCATATAAGCCAAGAACAATAAATCATCACGCATATACTCAAGAATTTTAAGCACAGGTTCTCATGAATAAACTAGGGTTTAAAGGTTAATACCTCTTACAATTTAAAAGAAAAAAATAGTTCTTCTTCAACATAAGGTGCAGCAAAGAAAAATAAATAAAACCCTAATTATTGTTTAAGTAAAGAAGAAAAAGATGAAGAGAGAGAAAATTACTATTCGTGTGGATAGTGCACATGAACAATAACATACAAGAGATAAAATGAGAGAGGGAGAATGAGAAGTAGTCAAAATAATGAGCTAATATGTCCTATGTATATTGGTTATGAGGAGGTGCAAGAGAAAGTTGAATCCTTGTAGGATTCAAAAGAAGAATCCATGGAGGAGAAGGACTATTCCATGTTGAATTTGGTCTTTAAAAGGTGGAATCCAAGTTGGAGAAGGAAGAGGAGGTGGCGCGTCTTTGCAGAGGTAGGATTCCTAGCACGAATAGGATTCCAAATCCTTGTAGGAATACGATTACTTGCCATCATATTTTTTATCACCTATTCCATTTTTCTCCTCAAATTGCTAAAACAGGAAATTCTTGTCATAATAGGATTCCTTGTGAAACTGGGATTCCTAATCCTACTAGGATTAGGATTTGGCAACTTTGACCATTCCTACTCATTTCCTGCTCCTCTTTCTAAATATAAACTCTGTTTCTACATATTCCATCTCCTTAAGGTCATTTTTACATCCACATTCCAAATGTACTTGAAAAGCATAAAACAACATAAGTGTAACATTTAAGAAAGAAAATGTGAATAAATACAAGTATAGAGGAACTAAAAAGATAAGAAAATATTAGTGTATCAGTCACCAAAGCTCCTGTTTTAGTTTTGCCAAATTTTAATGCAGCATTTGAGTTAGAGTCTGATGCAAGTGGGGTAGGTATAGGAGCCTTGTTTAGCCAGGAAAGTAGACCAATACCTTATTTTAGTGAGAAGCTAAATGAAGCTAGGAAAAAGTACTCTACCTATGAAAAAGATTTTTATGCTATTGTTAGGGCCATTAGACATTGGAGATCATACTTAATGGCTAACTCTTTTGTTTTATATACCAACCATAATGCACTCAAATATGTTCAAAGCCAATCACATTTGAACCATAGACAAGCTAAATGGATTGAATATTTACAATCTTTTGATTTTGTGATCAAGTACAAGAAAGGGGGCAATAATGTAGTTACCGATAGTTTGTCTAGGAAATATACATTTTTGAGCTCAATGCATCCACATCTTATAGGCTTTGATGATAGTAGGGGGTTATATGAGAGTGATAGAGATTTTGGAGAGATAATTGACAAAGTGAGGCAAAGCAATGGTGCATTTAGAGATTATGTTTTACATGATGGTTACTTGTTTAAAAATGGTTCTTGTTGCATTCCAAAATGCTCTTTCAGAGAGGCAATCTTGAGAGAGGTCCATGGGGGAGGGTTAGTCGGTCATTTTGGGAGAGACAAAACATATGCCTTAGCCTATTCCAACTTTTTTTGGCCAAAAATGTTTAGGGATGTTGTGAGATTGGTGAGTGCTTGTAACACATGTGTCAAGGCCAAAATGACTAACCAAGCCCACAGTCACCAAATAGCCCATGGGGGGATGTGAGCGTTGATTTTGTCATTGGCTTGCCGAGAAAACAAAAAGGGTTTGATAACATAATGGTTGTTGTTGATAGATTTTCTAAAATGGCTCATTTCATTCCTTGCTCAAAAACTAAAGATGTACAACATGTAATGGATCTTTACTTTTCTAACATTGTGAAACTACATGGGATTCCAAGGAGTATTATGACTGATAGAGATGTGAAATTATTTAGTCATTTTAGAGAGATTTATGGGGGAGATTGGGAACATAACTAAAATTTAATATTCCTTTCATCCACAAACCAATGGGCAAATCGAGGTTATTAATAGGTCTTTGGGGGATTTTGAGAAGCCTTTTGAGGGGAAAATCCAAAAAATGGGATGCACTCTTGCCTCGCATGGAGTTTGCATAAAATTGTTCCAAAACAAAACCACAACCATGTCCCCATTTGAGAGTGTGTATGGCAACAACCCTTTAACACCAATTAGCTTAATCCCAATTGTGTCAAACAACCTAATGGTGAGTGCCAAAGCCTAGATGAAAGCCAAAGAGATTGTGAGAATCCATGAGTTGGTTAAGGAAAACATTAGGAAGCATAATGAAGCATACAAAAGGCAAGCCAAGCTCAAGAAGGTGTTTGAGTTCAAGGAAGGAGATCTTGTATGGGTGTACTTAAGAAAAGATGGTTCCCAAAAGAAAGGAAGACAAAAATTGGATGTCAAGGCCGATGGACCTTCAAAGTGTTGAAGAAAGTAAAAAAAAAAAAGCCTACAAAATTGAGTTGCCAAGCCACTACAACATTTCCAACACTTTCAATGTGAGCGATTTGAAACTATATAAGGAAGAAACAAGTCCAAGCCTAAGTAATGATGATGACTCGACCTCTCAAGAGGGAGAGGATGATGGAGGACCATCCAAGCAAGCAATGGAAGACATGGAAGGAATGGGCCTAGGAGAGCCTCCATAACCCACAGCTACAACATTTGGAGAAGAGGAATTTGGGCTCAACAATTTTCTACAATTCCAAGCCTTACTAAAGCCTTTTAGTGAAGTCAAAGTTTATGTTTATGAAGAGTGACTTTTAGCTTGCTATGACCTTTAATTTTCTATTTAAGTTATGTTTTCATAAATAGAGTTAATGTTAAGCTGTGATTGAATTTAATTTTCTGTTATGATGGCATATAACTCAAGACTAGGACATTAGGAGGCTACCCTTATGCCTTCCTTGTCTATAAATAGCTAGCTTTGTCCCATTGTGAAGAATCCTTGAAAAAAAATTCAAACTTAAGTTTATCTCCTTTGGCAAATTTTTCTGTTGGGTTTGTTTGTTTTCCAAAACTGATCACTTTTGATAATTTTCTGAAAATCGTCAATTGATACTTTGTTCTGCTCCATCTCGCCACCAAATATCACTTTCTGTCCATTCCAGTTATCTCACAAACCACTCACCAAATCAAATTCTGGTCCAAAAAACAAAGTTGTTCGTCATCATCTCCACTACAACTTTCATTTTGATCTCTTTTCCAGAATCCAAACTCAACCCATTCAAATTTCCCCATTTGCAACAGCTTCTATTTCAGTGCCTAGCCAGACCATTGTGCCACTAAAAATGGCATAACTCTCAAACCACTCATCCATTTCAAACACATCATAACTTTCCCAAAACTAGACATATAGATCTACAACTGTCATTAAGACCATAACCTCAAATTCGAGACCCATCTTCCTAAAGACCTGTCCCAAAGTGAGAATCTGTTTGGTGTCGCTCGCCAAGACAAAAAATTCACCAAACTGCTCCAAACTTTACCAAACCTTTCCAGGGCCCATTTCACACTGCATACGCCATCAACATGTTAAATGATTTTAAGGCATTTTGTGACCAAAAGAGCATTGTGGGGCAACTCACAGTTCCTTGGACTCCACAACAAAACGGAGTAGCCAAAAGGAAGAATAGGACTCTGATGGATATGGTGCGATCCATGATGGCTAAGGCCAACTAGGGTAGCCATCATGGATACTGCCTATTGGGGCAATGCATTGCTTAGTGCAACATATATTTTGAATAGAGTGCCCTCTAAGTCTGTTGATTCTATGCCATATGAGTTATGGTCAAAGAAAACCCCTAACTTAAGCTATCTTCATCCTTGGGGATGCATAGCTTATATACATGCTATAGATCACCCTCTTAAGAAATTAGGCCCTAGAGGGAGGAAGTGTGCCTTCCTTGATTATCCTGAGCATTCTAAAGGGTATGTGTTTTTGGACGTAAGTCACAAGAATGCCAACTTTATTAAGGACGAGTTCCCTAAAGATGGTGAATGTTGTGATTTAGATGCATTGGTTAAGATCTTTGTGAAAGGTCAATCTAGTGTTTTGGAAGACCATTGACCACACCTTTGGTGGTGGAAGTTCCTAAATAAGATGTTATTCAAGTGCCTCCTGCATCCCCACTGTCAATGAACAACAAGAAGAAGTTCTTGATGAACAAGTTCAAGAGGGAGTTGAGGGAGTTCAAGAACCACATGATCAGGCTATAGGGCAAGATCATGATGAGCCTCCTTCTATGCCTAATTTGAGATGTTCAAATAGGCAATTTGGACCACAAAAAGAATGGTGGATTTTAGAGGGAAGTGAGGAAAACTAAGTGTCATTTTAGATTGATGAACCAAGTAATGTGCAAGAAGCTCTTGAAGATGTTCATAAAGAGAAGTGGCTAATGGAAATGTAAGATGAGATGAATTTGATGCATCTCAATGGGTCGAGTTTGTTGAAAACAATGAAAGGATGGTTGCCTTCCACCTTTGACATGAAGGATACGGGAGAAGTTGCCTATATCTTTGGTGTTAAGATCGTAAGAGATAGGAAAGCTAAGATGTTGACCTTGTCTCAAGAACCTTATATTGATAAGATTCTTGTAAGCTTCAGCTTGACAAACTCAAAACCAATAAGTACACCACTTGCATATGGTTGCAAGTTTGGGCAAGATTTGTGTCCTCGTAGTACTCAAAAAAAGAATGAAATGAAAAAGGTCCAATACCAAAGCACCATTAGAAGTTTAATGTATTCCATATTGTGTACACGACCTGATATTAGCCAAACTATAGGTCTACTAGCAAGATATTCCTCTAACCCTAGAATCAAGCATTGGAAGTGTGTGAAAAGGGTCCTTAGGTATCTCAAGGGTACAAAGGACTATTGGTCATGCTACCAAGCAAAGAATCTTGGCTTGTTTGGCTACACTGATGCTGATTACGGTGGTGATGGTGCAAATCTACATCTGGCTATCTCTTCATGCTAAATAATAAGGCTATTTCTTGGAGTAGCAACAAATAAACTTGAACAACATTGTCAACAATGGAGGCTGAATTTATTGCCAGTGCCTTGGCTGTCCAAGTGGCCTTGTGGCTTAGAAATTATATTCAGCACTTAGGGTCAATTGTGCCTTTGGAAAGGCCCATAACTATCTATTGTGATAGTATGGTAGTTTTGGCTTACACTAAGGACCCTAAGAATAATGTAAAGGCTAAGCACATTAGTATGAAGTATCATTTTGTTAGAGATACAATAGAAGAGGGATAAATTAAGTTAGAGTACATATCTACAGACCTAATGGTGGCTAACCCCATAACTAAGCCATTGCCACCATTTCATTTTGCTAAACAAGTACAGGCAACGGGTCTTCATAGATTATGAAATGTTGGTGTAATTTTCTCCTTCTTGTGTCACACATGTAAGATGTTTGATAAATGAAAAGTTGTTTATCAATTATTATTGCATTTCACTTTGAAAACACAATGAAAAATGTACTTGTCAATCATAGGTTGAGGCTAGTTTTCTCACACGAGCCATTCACCCTTGCATCTTTGCATAAGATCAAGGATGAGATCGCTAAAGTCTTAAATGTATGTTATCTCTTAAAAGGGATATGTGACTTGTGTGCCATACATTTAAGTGGGAGTCATGAACCAACACATGACAACTTTATTCTCATAGTCGTCTTGATTATGCATGCATCAAGATAAGGTGATTAAGGTCATCAAGTTTGTATGTCTACTAATACATCCTATGATTTCATTCTCAAGAGTGAGAATAAGGAATATTTCATGGTTGTTTAACATGTCCTCCTATTATATTGAGAATAATAGGAGTTACACATTTAAATGTTTTAAGAGGGATAATTGACACACCCCTCCAAGTGGGAGTGGAGTAGTAAAACATTTAAGGATATATTTAGGGAACGTCAAAGGTATGCGTTCCAAATGTTCCATAGTTAACCATGAAATTGACCAACCAAATAAAATAAGCAAGTTGTCTCTTGTCTTGCTTATGTGTGAGATTCTTCATTCAAACCCCTTAGTGACTATAGCTTGCTATTAGGAAATTGAGGATTATTATGGTCTTTTTAATTGGTTGTCGAAGGTCTCGGGAGAAATGGGACTTAAGTATCCTCCTTTTAGATGATCATGTTTTCTTAAATTTTCTAGTAGTTCGATGCTAAAGGAATGACATGAATGCATAAGTTGCCTGTATAAGTATAATTGCATGAGTTGTATAACTATGATAACATGTGTTGCACACAATAAATGACACACAATCACATTATTCAATCTTGGGGCCACATATTATTTTGTACAATATCAAAGATTGAGTGTGATGTAAGAAAGAAATCAAGTGCACTTGAGGTTTAATACATTCATGAGTTAAAACTCACAAAGGAGATTGAATGTGATTACACATGTGTATCAAAATGTCTTGGGGTTTGAGAGGCATGACTTGATTTGTTCAAGTAAGTTTGATTTGTTCAAACATGAGGAAAGTGACTATTTTGGATTTTGTCCATTTGTTTTTATTGCGACCAAGAATTGCCCTGAAGAAGTTTCCTTTGGTGCCAAGCAGCGTGGTCTTCGGGAACAAGATTTGGACAATCTTTCATTATGGGTCTAACAACCACAATGTAAAGAGATTTTTTTACATGCCTAAGGTCACACCCATAACTCAAAATTATATGCTTCAACTATTATTTGTTTTCAACTTTGTATGTTCACTAGTTGAGTATGTTCTGTTTGAGTGGGAGCATATTCTTTTAAAACATATCTTTGTGTGAGTGGGAGCTTGTTGGAATTTTATATCTTAAGTGCTACCAATTCCTTTTGACTCACTAAGGTATATTTGAAAGTGCTTGGGTTTCATATAAGGAGCTAACCCTCAGCTCAAGGGAGCTCAATGAAGCTCATGTAAGTTATAAGTGGCTTGACATGACTTTCCCTAAGCTCAAGTATCTAAAGCTAGCTTAAGGTGGGCTCGTGGGAGCTCATTAAAACTAGCTAATAGCTAGAGTCCAATTGAGATTACCCCAACTCATCTTTGGTTCTTCAAAATTGAAGTTAGCTACAAATGTGTTCACACTAGTTAAGCTACAAGAGCTAATTAAGGAGCATGAGTTGGATTTGAAACCTAAAGCTTAATGGGCAAAATTGGTGGTGCTAGATGAAGGAATCTAGTGTGCTTGAGTGCACAATAGACACTAGGACACCATGAGCTGTAGCACGCCATAATGCATCTTTCCATGCATTTAATTAGAGTGCAAGTTCAATGTCTCCACATAGATACATGAATTTGTCCAAGAGGTTGAATTCAACCAATGGAGAAGATTCATCATGTACCTTACCTTAGAATGAACATACATGACACCCTTTCACCAAGGTATGTGTACTT
>JANZXP010087076.1:0-24620 GCA_027576715.1 Erythroxylum flavicans
GGAGTATACCTACAGCATACAAGTGAAGGATAGAGGTCGGGATCAGTTCGCGTCTGCATTAGTGTTTTCTTATTTCTATATAAAATTGTGTATTATGAACTTTTGTACAAATGATTATGTCATTTATAAAGTCAAACTAACTTAAGTGCTTTGTATTTGTGGAAGGGCTCAAATGACTATTGAAAATTTGCACTAATAGAAAATGATGATGAATGAAGGGGGCCAATTTGAGTATGTATTCCGCATGTTATGTTATAAAAAAAATTTGTACCGACTTTTGAATGATTGAGTGCATTAGCACGCCACCCTCGCAGGGCACGAACTCGGATATCATCAACGATGTCAGGTTCGGGTCTTGCAGGAGTGGGGTGCTACATTGAATGTTCAAGATATTTGTACAAGAAAGCACACCTTGAAAGTCAATTGAGCATGCATTAAAACATGGCGAATATACATGTGCTTGATTGTATATTCATATGATTAAACAAATTAGTGATTTGTGAACTATGTGTGTATTGCATGATGAATAGACGCACAAGGTATTCGTCAACATCTAGACATTGCCAGAACATCGAGGCAGTAGCTTTTTTGGAGCGTATTGTGAGTTAACTTAGATGTGTAAACTCATTTATATGTGCTGCTTTACGAATTGTATGTTTAATATAGAATGTGTGTGCAACTGATTGATAAATGCCAAATATAGATCTGAGGAGTTTGATATATATGGCATAAGTACACAGAAATGAAAGGAAATGAAAACATAGCTTATGAAATGATGCATCTCATCACATTGAAATGTATGATCAAATAAAGGAGTTGTGACTAGAGTGACTGATGTACAGAAAAGAGCTTTGAGCTCAGAATTATGAAAAAGAGCCTCAGGCTTAGATAACATAGACTCAATATCCACAATGGATACGAGCCTACAAATGATCTCGGTATCCATAACAGATACGGGACAGTAAATTGGGTTGATAATGAAACACCCCACTACCATATAGCATATACCCCAACATCCAAAGGACGTTCAAGAACATACCCTAAGACAATGGCATGTTAGAGCAATCTCAATCACTTAATATGGCATTATAAATAACTCACAAATATACTAAAGATAATATCCTCATTCCGTTTATAAATCATAATTTACAATGTTGCTTTTCATTCCATAATCTATATACACACTGTATCAAAACCATATGAGAGCCTACTACTATTCATAACATATTCTACATGGAATGAGAAACTAAACAAAAACATTCCATCTAACTCCTTAGTTACAGCTGATTAGACCTTTAAGCCATTTTTTGAGTCCAAAATGCAAGTATAAGACTTCTTCTTAAATGTCTTAGAAGCTAAGTCTCCTCTCTCTTACCTGAAAATCAACTTTGCAATTTTGATGAGTTTTGCAAACTCAGTGAGCGAACCATCATTGATGTGCTTACTCATATCATTCTCAAAACAATTCATCATTCAAATCATAGACAAACCATATAATCAAATATTGCATATCACTTTACATTTCATCATATTTCAACAAATACACTTTAAGTACACATTTCACATTTCAATTTCAGATCAAAAAATTCACTTTGGTCTTTCATATAATACATATCAAGTTGTATATGCAATGCACACGTGACTCAATTTCATTTGTTACTTTGTTGTGACCGAGCACCTTTTTAAATTGTCCTGTATCTGTTGTGGATACCGAGCCCATTAATAATTGTCCCGTATCTATTGTAGATACCGGGCTCATTTTATATACTATGCTTGTGGATCTTATGTGCATTTCTGAGCTTTAAGCTCTTTTTCACTGGCCAATAACTCCTTTATCTGATCATACATATCAACGTGATGCATCAAATGATAGAATATACCATTAATAGCATTTATTCATGATGCACAATTAGTTTCATATGTTCATCGAACCTAAGTCTGGCATTCAACACTTTTGTTAAGTGAACGTAGTTCTTTCAGATTCACATACAATCAGAACACTCCTAATACATTCCTAATTATCAAACTCCTCAAACCATTAATGTCTAAAATTATCAATCATATTAATTACAATTCAATAGCTAACATTTAAATAGAAATAAATCAATCCTAGTGAGAATCATCTAGGTTAACTCATAGAATGTTCCAGATAGTTATTGCCTCATTGAACCGACAATGCCTGGACACTGGCGTTTGATTTGAGCATCTAAACCATACAATACACACATTTACACATTACTAAATTGCTCAATCATATTAGTACTCAATCATACATTTACGTATATGTATTATGTTCAATGTATGCTCAATGACTTTCCTGGGTATGTATCCTTAATCATAGGTCTTGATCATTCAAACTATTCATTAACCCTTTTCTAACAATATAAATTCACATAATTTTCTAACTTTCGTTCATTCATACGTAATACATTATTCATATCCTTTGGGTCACATTTACATTTATAAAAACATCTTCATTCCTTTAACACTCCTTCATTCCTAATTTAGATATATTGTTATCAAATAATATTTTCCTAAAGTTGTAACATCATTTAACAACTTCAACATATCAAACATTTAATCAACATACTCAAGCAACAATCAAGATTTATTTCAAGCCTTAATTAAATCCATATGTACCATAGTAAAACACCTTATCCTTAATTGGTTCAATGATTACACAAAACTAAAGTTAACTTTGCAAAACTAACGCCATGATCGTGAGGGACCATGCCACACTCATGAAAGAAACTTGTGCAACAGGCCACAACCACGGGACTACACCACGATCATGACAGAACCTAAATAACTAGGCCACGATCGCGCACTGAAGACCATGATAGTGCACTACATCATTTCTCCCAATTCTATATGAATGTATCCAACATAGAAACATACCTAACACTTGAATTTTCTAGATTACAAGCCTTTTAAACCTACTTCATTACATGATTAACTAACTTCATCTTGGTTACACTAAGGATTATTAAACTTTGCTCATTTATATTATCAGCAATCACTTCATATACATACACATACATCTCCAATTCAAGAACACTATATTAACATCTTTCTTTAGCATAAATTCTCCTTCTTTATATTTCAAATTCTAATCCAATTCATCAATATAATAACCTATCCTCTACAATTTTTTACACACCAAGAACAATTGTAAAACCTTCCAAATTCATTTAACATATTCTAGCACACTTTATCATCGACATCATATACCTTTTATTCCAATTCAAGCATCATTCTCATACTATTAAATATGTTATAAAGATCAGATTGCTACTTGGTTATTAAGCTTCCAATTTTAGCTTAAAACTTTAGATTAAACTAGCCCGCCATTCATGCACGATTCATCATAACTCAAGGTAAAAATGGGTTGATTTGCAACAACAAGATGAAGGTAACAATAAGCTGCTTTCTTAGCTATTTTGTGAATGATTAAAGTGTGGATTTTTTTTACAATTTAGCTAGGATAAAGGCTAGAATATAGAGAAATGATAGGAGCAATTTTGGTGGAGAGAAGTAAGGAAGACAGTAGAAACTTTGCTGAAGAAACTTGCTTTATTAAGGTGCTAGGTGTCTTCATGTAACTCTTCCATATGTCATTAGGCATGCCAAACATTTGTCCCATAATTAAGTTGCCATATGCCACCTCTTTACTATTCCACATGTCACTCAATAATTGATCCATTTGTTAATTAATTACTAGTCCATCTATCACTCATTTATCTATGCCAAATGTCGCTCAATTATAGGCTTAATCACCCTAATTTTTCATGTATCAATTTATCTTACCACTTAGAATTTTTCCTAGTTCAAATGTACATATTAATTCATCTCTCTCCCAATTGATAACAATTAATTCCAAATTACTAATTAGAATCCAATCAAACCAAAATTCAAGACATAAAAATTCATAGTTCACATCATGTTCGTTTAAAATCTTTTATATCCCGTAATATGTCAATTGAGTGCATATGCTATCTTTGTAACGTGTACAAATTATAATTTATATGTGTACGCTAATGATATGCATGTGAATGAAATGCTTTCAATGCTATTACTCATTTTTAATGGTCTAGGGTTCTGACCCTAGGTATGTTCCGAAAACTGGATATTACATTTCTCCCCCTTAAGAAATTTCGTCGTCCATATTCTTACCTGATTGGTCAAATAGATGGGGCTACTGATTCCTTATGTTTTCCTTCGTTTCCTATATAACTTCTTCTCTCAAATGATTCCTCCAAAGGACTTTAATTAAAGGTATCACTCGATTTCTTAGTTGTTTATTCTGATAGCCAATTATCTTAACTAGTTTCTCTATATAACTTAGATTACTTATTACTTCAACTTGTCGAGCTAGCAATATATATGTCAGATCAAACCGATATCTTCTGAGTATAATGACATGTAACACATTGTGTATCTGAGTCATTTTAGTAGGTAGTGCTAACTTGTACGCCAATGGTCTAACACTCTCAATAATCTCATATGATCCAATATATCTAGAGCTTAACTTACCCTTTTTACCGAATCTTAGCACACCTCGCCATGGTGATACTCTCAGAAAAACTTTATCTTCTACTTGATTCTCCATAACTCTTCAGTGTTAATCCACATAGCTCTGTTGCTTATCTTGAGCCACTTTAAATCAATTTCATTCCATCTAAACCATCAACACATTCACACAATTTATAATATGTAACCTAAACACACTATTATACAATATGAAAAATTTACACTCAAAGTAAAACGTACAACCCTCCCCACACTTGAACAACACATTGTCCTCAATGTGAGAAGGAGAAATACAAACATATAAAAGAGGGAAATCAAAGGCAATAAATGAGAAACAAAAACAACAGCAGGAACTAAATGGGTTTGAACATGAACTCATGTTTATTAAGGCAGGGATGGTGTCAGAGGTGGCAGTTGCATGCCTTGAGCCTCGAAGTATTAATGAATCTGATATATATTCCAACTCTATCATCTATGTGTGCAGGTCGTCTCCTTTATCCTATTGATTTACAAAACTAATTACTTGCTTTATACTAAAAACTGCAAGTATATGGGTTTTTACTTGTAGTAAAAACCAATATCGTCCTACAGAGATTGTGCTTAGGCACCCCTTAATTCAGGTTGCTCTTTGTTTAAGACTTAAATTCGAATATTGAATTGAAAAATAAACAAAATCAAACAAACTAATAAAGAAAAAACATCACAAAAATGGGAACCTATCAAGAGAAATAATCAACTTATGAAAGAGTGGATTTTACCTATTATTAATGATAACCTAGCCAATTATGTGTTCATGAGGTGTTAGTTTTAGACAATCGTATGGTTGATTACTCTCTCTCGAGTTATAACCATTCCCTAAGTTAGAAACCCTAATCAAATTATAGACTTGCAATCTCTCAATTCACAAATTACCTACAATTCTAATTAATTCTAAAGCTCTATAATAAACAATCAGGTCTTGCACAGGATCTCTCTCCATGAAATTACTGACTAGATTGGTTAAGTGATCAATTAGATCACCTAACACTCATTAATCCAATATAATCATTTTATTCAGTTCACCCTCTCAGTTTGTTACCGAAATATGCATATACATCAATGAATCACAACACCTAACTCAAGTGAACACAAATTAAGTAGATTAACATTAAAGATAAACAAAATCCCGTAGGTAAAGTTATAACATCATTATCAACTCAATATCCATTACCATACAACCCATCTAAATCTTACACATTTAAATGAATAAAAAGTTAATGGGGAGGAAATGAAACATAGGTTGGATGACTCGAGAGAGCGACAACGTCGGGAGATCACCTAATATGGGAAGTTTTAGCATCAGAACCATCTTCTTCTTCCTCGTCTTTTTTTCCCTCTCTCTTCTTTCTCTCTCTCTTTTAGGTTTCCAAAAGTAGGTAGAATCTAATCTCTTTTCTAGGGTTATATCATAATACTTTTATAGTCTTTACCAATTAACGTAACCCTAGTGTCTTTTTGGGGTCTGAAATGTCCCTTGAAAACTCAAATCTGAAAGTGACTTCGCATCTATATATGCACAGGCCACAATTGTGGCCCCTTGGTGCATGATCGTGATCGATTTACCTACTCTCTGTCATAATCGTGGTGTATTTGCCACGACTATAGCCCTATATTGGTGTTTATGTCTTGATCGTGGTAGGTCCCCCACAATCATGGCCATATGTTTTGGTCTGTTTCTCCTCTGAAACTCTTCCAAATGCTCTGAAACACTAACACACTCATCACAACACCTCATATATATAATTGAAGCTCAAAAATAGGTTCTCACCTAAAGAACACTTAAAGCACAAATGTTTATAAACTAACACAAATTTTAAGCTAAACACACATTAAGTAATCAACTTAGCAACTAAACACATATCAAATTGTTTTGGTGTTGGCAGAGATTGTATTGAGCACTTTCCTCCAACCAGGTTCTTCTGTGTCTTCTTCCTCTTCGAACTCCTCACTAGTCAAGTCCTCTTTTGCCTGCTGGGGAGATGTTGTGCTAGAACTCACCTAACTAGCCCTGATCTTCACATGAATTTTTAGATTGATGTCCTAGTTTTTCCTGTTATGGGACTTTAGGATTTTAGCAAACCACAAGTGATAGTGATTTAGAAAATTAGGGAGGAGACAGGTAGACAACTACAATCCACACCATAGTACTCAGCAATGGCAAAAACTAAGTAACACATACCTAAATTGTTACTCCTCTTACGAAGAGTCACAATAATAGCATTCACAACATATGTCTAGGTGCACACTGAGATGTTGTGATCAATACACCACAATAGAAAAGGTTCTTTCGTTGAGCACTTGTTGGCTTTTAATTTGTCAAAAACCATTTGACATATGAATTTATATATCAATAAGTGCTCATAGATTTGTATAATGTTGTTGTAGGCAATCTTAGTGTCGAATAGCTCTAACTCAATGAGCTCGTTCTAATAACGGGAAGCACGAAAGTCATCATGTTGATCATCAATTGAAGATTTAGGGAAACTGCAAATATCAAACATAATTTCAATGCTTAGCTCATAAGGTTGTCCCCATAATCTAGACCAATTTTCTTTAGAGTTAGTGTCTTCAAACTGAAAGGAAGTAAAGAATTCGAGGGTGAGCTCCTGGTAAATAGGATATTGAAAATGTATAAACATGCTAAATTATGCTAAATTATTGACTTTATCTCGTAATTCTAGTCCACCAAGCGTAGTAAAATCAAAGTATTTTGAGACTACTATTTGTTTAACACTAAGGCATTGGAATCAAATACCTTCCTCCTCTGTGTAGATTGGGAAGGGTGCTCCAAAATTTGTAGCCCTGTTCCTTTGCCCTTGGCCAAAGACTTGATTTCTTCCCGATGATTAGTTAAACTTCGCTGGCTATTTAATGTGCAGCATAATAGACTGCTAGTAGGTGGAAGCTAGAATAAAGTAGAAATTTGGAAGTTAGTTAGAGAGAAGGGAGAGCGTTTGGAATAAAGTAGGAAATGAATACATAAGTGAAGGGTAAAATGATAAAAATTTTAGTTAAAAATCACACGGATAGATTTACTCTACCACAAACCACGATCATGGCCTACAATGATTTCACCATTTCTTCGTCCTTATACACACCCCAGGATCCTTTCCTAACTTCCTTTTAGCACTATTACCTCATTAAACTTTCCTTTCTGATCATCTTTATCAAAATTAATGCCCTACTCTTCCAAGATATTTATTTGGAACCAAAGCATCCTAACTATAGAGTTCAAACTATCTAAAATCAATAAAATAACTGGTAATTTGAAACCATGGGTTACCTCCAATGTAACAACGTAACTTAATGCTCTTTTTTATTTAAGGTGGTTTAAGAGAATTTTTCGATGGTGACTTGGTTATCTATCTCATAAAATGCACGCATGCCACCTGGTTGCTCATGTTGCCACTTTTTTTTTCCGATCCTTTCTTCTCTTCTCTTACGAGGTTAATTTTTTCTAAAGAACATTTTTTATCATCATTCTTCTCTTTTTCTCCACCAATATCTATTCGTTTCATGATGGCAATAGGTTGGAGAGGACTTTTGTCATTCTTGGTTACGGTGAAAGGTATCTGTTCCTTTCCTACCCTTAGAGTTAACTCACCCTCATATATATAAATAATTGATCGAGTAGTGGCCAAAAATTGTCGCCTGAGGATAATTGGGGCTTTCAGACCTTCTTTTATGTCCAGTATGAAAAAATCCATGCGGAAGGTGAACTTTTCCACTCGAATATGAACATCATGTATGATACTCTTTAGACGATGAACTAACTTATCTGCCATTTTTACTAGTATCTTGTAGGGACTATCTCACTAAATCCCAGCTTCTAATATAAGGAATATAGCATCATGTTTATGCAGAATCCCAAATGAGGGAAGGCTCTCTCTATTTTGACACCTTTAATATTAAAGGGGATATAAAATTTCGCAAGATCCTCCTTTTTTAGTGGTGTCACCAATTTCTTTTCTTCCTCCAATTCTTTTTCCACGTTCCCCTTTATTGATTCCATTGGTGTAAGCCATTCTTCCAGTTGCTCGATCATGTCTACCACTTGATTCAACTTAGCTTCCTTTAATTTTCTCATGGATTTGATCGGGAATGGAATCGGGGTTAGTACTTCTTTATCTCAGGTAAATTATACCTTACTAATAGAGAGCCTTCTTTATTCTCTCGCACCTTTGCCTTCCCCTTATCCCTGAATGGATTTGACTTTTGTTCTTCTAAAATAGGGTATGGTTTCTATGTTGAAACTTCTGGGTTGTTTGTAATTCTGGTTCACTTTAAAAAATATTCTTATCAACCTTATTCATGTCCTTCCCTTCATTGTCTTCAGCTTGGTACAATTCCTCCTCAGTTGTTTATGTAACAACTATGATTCGTTCTTTCAGATTGGACTCAGTGTCGTACATTTTAGGATGCTATTGCTTCTACCAATTGTCCTACTTGGACCTCTAGTTTATTATCGAGGAGGCGTGATTCTTGGTAACTTGATCAAACTTACCTTCAAGGCTCCTATATGCATCCTCCATTTTTCCAATTTTATCTAAAATTTTGTCCAGTTTGGATTCTATTGAACTCGAATTATTTTGTTGGAAACCTGGTGGTCCTTGAGGTCTGAACTATCCTCCAGAGTTGTTTAACCAAAAGAAGTTTGGGTGATTTTTCCACCCAGGGTTGTATTTGTTGGTGTAGGGATTGTTTCCCCCTCCTCTATCGTATTGAGTTCCCATATAGTTTATTTGCTCTTATCTATTATCCTTCATCAAGAAGCAATCGACTATATCATGATCCATCTTCCCATTGGTGTAAGCCATTCTTCCATTGGTGTAAGCAATCGATTGATTCTATTGGTGTAAGCCATTCTTCCAGTTTCTCGATCATGTCTACCACTTGATTTAACTTAGCTTCCTTTGATTTTCTCATGGATTTGATCGGGAATGGCATCGGGGTTAGTACTTCTTTATCTCATGCAAATTATACCTTACTAGTAGAGAGCCTTCTTTATTCTCTCGCACCTTTGCCTTCCCCTTATCCCTGAATGGATTTGACTTTCGTTGTTCTAAAATAGGGTAGGCTTTCTATGTTGAAACTTCTGGGTTGTTTGTAATTCTGGTTCACTTCAAAAAACATTCTTATCAACCTTATTCTTATCCTTCCCTTCATTGTCTTCAGCTTGGTACGATTCCTCCTCAGTTGTTTGTGCAATAGCCATGATTCATTCTTTCAGATTAGACTCGGTGTCGTACATTTTGGGATGCTATTGCTTCTACCAATTGACCTACTTAGACCTCTAGTTTATGTATAGAGGAGGCGTGATTCTCTGTAACTTCCACCCAGGGTTGTATTTATTGGAGTAGGGATTGTTTCCCCCTCCTCTGTCGTATTGAGTTCCTATGTAGTTTACTTGCTCTGATCTATTATCCTTTATCAAGAAGCAATTGACTGTATCATAATCCATCTGCCCATGGAGCTCACACTTCAACTTAACAACTTTTACTGTATTTAAGGATGAAGCCTTCATGTTGTTTAGCTATTGAGTTAAATTATTAATTTTGGCCTACATTTCTGTCATTTGATCGACAACTACAACTCCTTTTTGGTCACAAAGATTTGTAGGTTGTCTACTCCACTCGTTCTTTTATAAACAACTATTACTCACCATTTCTTCTAATATTTCTTCTGCTTCATCTACTGTCTTCCTCATAAGTGATCCTTTTGAAGCCGCATCAATTATGCCTCTAGTCTGTGGGGTTACTCTGTTATAGGATGTTTGCAAAAGAAATTCTTTAGGTAGGTTATAGTGTGGACATTTTCTTTGCAAGCCATTATATCATTCCTACGCTTCATAAATTGATTCCCCATCACCCTGCTAAAACTTTGTGATCACTTTGGTAATCTTCGTAGTCTTGGTAAGGGAAAGTACTTATCTAAGAAGGCATAAAATATTTGGTCTCAAATGGTGACATTATTCAGGTTGAGGGAATGGTACCAAGCTTTTTCTCTATCCCTTAAGGTAAAAGGGATGAGTCTAATTCTTATAATATCCTTCGACATCTAATGATAATGGAAGGTATCATAGATTTCAAGGAAATTGACAATATGTGCATTTGATTCTTCATTTGTTAATCTATAAAATTGTACATTTTGTTCAAGCATGTTTAGGAGAGCTGGTTTGATTTCAAAGGAAGCTGCTTGCACAGGTGGCCTAGATATACCTTGATTGGTTACACTGAAGCCCAGTATCTTGAAGTCCATAAGGGTTCTTGGTTGATGCCCTTAGTTTGCTCCTTGATCTAACTTTTACTAAAACTCCTCGACCATTGTTGCTTTTACAGTTTCTTCTTCTTCTTCACGCTGAGCTCTTCTAATTAAATGTTTTAAATGAGTCTATAGTTTCAGCTACGTGACTCAAACTCCTTGTGACTCTTTTGTTCATTCAAGAGCATAGGCACATACGGAAAGAATGGGAAGAGCAGAAAAACTTAAAGCTAACTAAAATTCTATAGACTAAGAGAAATAAACTAATCTTTACCCTTCCTAGCAATGGTGCCAAAAACTTGATCATGTCATTTGAGCTTTAAAATTTATAAGCCCTCAAATACTGCAAGCACATAGGTTGTAACTGTAGTATAAGAGGTGTCGATCCCACAAGGAGGGGGACTAATCTAATTTTAGCTATCTAAGACTAAAAAAAATGAAACTAAAATTAAACAATGCAACTAGAATAAATAGGAGAATTGAATTCCACCAAATAAATCAAAAATTAAACATGAAGGAATTAACAATTGAGCAATATGCACACAAAATGGAAATCAACCAAAGAGTTTACCAAGTTATGAGAAAGGGGATTTCACCTATCGTTAATGCTAACCTAGTTAATTATATGTTAATGGGGTGTCAGTTCTAAATGATCCTAGGGCTTATTACTCTCTCCCGAGTTATAACCATTAAAACCTAATTTATAAACCTAATTGGATTATGAAATTTACAATCTCTCAATTTAAAAATTATTCAAAACCCTAATTAAATCCGAATCACTATAATAAACTATTGGAATATCGCATGGGATCTCTCTCTACGCAATTATCAATATGATTTGTCACAATTTCTATTGAATCACCTAACTCTTATTAATCTGATTTAATCATTTTTCATTTAGTTCACTCTCTCAGTTTATTACCAAATTATGCAAGAATGCAATCAAATCACGACATGCATCCAATAAAACAATCAAGTAAATTATCATTAATTCAAAATAAAATCCTAAAGGAAAGTTAGAACAACATCATCACTCTATTACCTATCATCATATAATTCATCCCAACTTTATACACAAATAAAATTGAAATGAAAAGGAAGCAGCATTTAAAGACCTCCTGATTCGAGAAACACATCGAGATCATTTCTTCTTCCTCCTTCTTCCTCTTCCTTTTCTCTTCCTTTTGTTCTTTCTCTCTATAGAATTTTCAATAGTGGCTGAACAAAAAGATCTCTTTTCTCTGCCTTTTTATGTTTCTTTTATACTTGTTTATGTTTTGGGAAACCCTAGGGTTTTCTTAGGTTCTGAAAGATCGAATAAATCCCTCGAAATAAGATGTTTATGAGTGTCTACACATTTTCCTGACGTAGGCCACAATGGTAGCTCACATCTGAGCCTTTTGTCAAAACCTAGAGCTTCTGTCACGATCATGGCATGCAGGCCACGATTATGGGCCTGTGTTATGGCCAGAATTCCCTCTGAAACTCCTCTGCTCTTCGATATTAACCCTGAAACATTAGCAAACACATCAAGATACCTCAAAAATATAATATTTAAGCTTAAAGACTTGTACTAACCCATAAAACACTTAAAACATAAATAAAGCACAAACTAACACAAATTTAACCTAAACATATACCAGGTGATCAAATTAACAGCTAAATACTTACCAAATTATGCCCTAAAACATAATGTAATTTACACTTATCACATCCGTACACTTAAACATTTACTTGTCCTCAAGCAAACAAAATAAAAAAACAACAAAAAATCACAAAGCACACAATGTAACAATGATACAATGGCTTCAACTTCATGAAACAAATTTAATTCTAAACATAATCATTCAAGTTATTCCAAATCATTAAAATATAGAATCTGCATCTACGAGCTCTAGACAAAATATACATATTAATCAAAATATAAATGTCAAGCTTATTCACCTCTTTCAACTGTACATACACATTAATAATTATTTGGTTAATCAACTCTATAACTACTACTAAGTATGTTTTCATGAAAAGTTAAGCTACTTACAAGTTCAATAGGTTTTATTAGAAAACATTTTTATTTTTTGTGGACATGGACCTAGTCTTTTTACACGAACGTAAACATTAGAGATGAATGTCGATCTGGTTACTAGACTAAGTGATATTTTTACTAAGTTGCTTGGTTGGAATGTTAATATAGCCTTTTGATACGAAGGCACACATTTGTGATGCCCCTTGATCTGATTACTCAGCTACATCACGTTCTCAACTAGCTACTAGCACTATTCATAGCTTGACGGCCAGCAGAATAGTTAATTAATTAAAATTTTCAAACGTATTTTTAAATTTTTTTTATTTAATGCCTACCTTGTTGCTTTAGTTACTCATTTTCATGAAAAATACTAGCAAAGCTACTTAATCAAAAGACCATAGCCTTGTAGGTCCTAATCGTGGCTCACATCTGAGCCTTCTGTAATAATCATGGCATGTAGGGCAAGATTGTGATAGAAGGCTCAGATATGGGCTATAATTGTAGCTTTCAGGGCCATAGTCTTTTGACTAAGTAGCTTTGTGGGCCATTCCCTGAGCTTTTGTCACCATCGTGGCATGTAGACCATAATTGTGGGGCCAAACCTTAAGCTTTTATCACGATTGTGACATTTAGGTCACGATCATGGGCTTATGTTACAGCCCAGATTCCTCTAAAACTCCTCCGTTCTTCGATATTGACCCTAAAGCACTTGCAAACACATCAAGGTACCTTAAAAATATAATATTTAAGCTTAAAAACTTACCCTAAGCCATAAAACACCTAAAACACAAATAAATAATAAGCTAACACAATTTTAACCGAAACACATACCAAGTGATCGAATTAACGAATAAACACATATCAAACTATGCCTTAAAACATGATACAATTTACACTTATCACATGGAATAGGGGGCCATAAAAATAATAAAAATATTTTTAAAGTGATAGGTCAGTGCTGATCTGGCACTTAACAAAGGGGTTTAAATTTTAAGTTAAGGTGATGTTTCACTTTAAAACTTTTCAAATGTTAGGGTTAGAATTGTTCACTCTAGAATTTTTAGGTCAAACTTATCGATTGGTACAAAACTTAAGGTCAAAACTGACCCTTTTGTTGAGGGTCTTAGTATGTCTGGATTTTGCTTTCTGCCACTAACTTTTTCGTTATTATTTCTCTTGTGGATCCACCTTTTGATTACTTACTTCATATAATGCTTCCATGGATAAGGAAAAAGAATTCTATCTTTAATTAATTATCCACAATTATTATTCTTTATAATAGGTATACTTTCAGCAATTGTCTTCTTATGTTGAACTTCAATGCACACCTTAGCATAGTCCACCCTTTTGATGTTCATTGTGTTTTCCACCCTTTTGAAGTTTGTTGTATTTTCATCTATACCTATAGGGGTTCCTTTGTAGCTAGCTAAATAACTCAATACTTTAGAAAACCAATATTCAAGAGGGATTTTGTGTATATTAACCCAAAAAGGGATTGTTTTTATTTAATTTTTATCTAGTGTAAACCCCATTTCCAATTTCCACAAGAATAATGGCTTACCTTAGATGTGCTAAGCTCCCATATCCATCACCTTACTATCCATTTCCTTTCCAGATTTAACCTCTAGCATAGAAAATTTTTATTGGAAGATTTAAAAAATAAGTGGAATTTTGAATATCAGTGCAAAATTTTTTAAAAAATGAGTAATACACTATCCATTAGCAACATTTAGAGCATTGGGGAAAGAAGGAAGGTTTAATATTTGATGGAATAGACCATAAGAGTGTGTTTTCTCCAACATTAGAAATGAGCCACCAATGACACCTTTCTTACCTCTATCCGAATAGCACTATGATGAAGAAGGGATTGATTCTCTTAAGTGCATGCATCAAAAATAATAATTGTATAAATTATCTTTTTTGTTACCAATTAGTCACTTTACACATAACTTTCTGACAATTTTTTGTTTACAATTATATTAATCATCTATTTCAATTATTTTTTAAGCTGAAGAATTAGTTTTTTCTTTGGTATTCCTTTCACTAGTTGTATATAAAGAGCCTTATTATACATTAGAGAGTTATTCATTAAAACTTTTTTTTGTTATCTGCTCTACCATTTGCTTTAATAGGAACTCCTTTTAGTAATGGTGGTTCTGATTTAAAATGTGCGTAATATTGATGTTTTTATGTTCTCTATTATGCAATATTATATTATGTTCTCATAAATTTAGATCTTAAAAATAGTAAGTTACATTGTATCTTTATTTTCATTTTTGATTTTGCATAGCCTATGTTATGGATTTTAATTTGGAAGAATAATGCATTATGTACATTTATGTTAATGGAGTGAAACATTATCGGGGTTAATCACAAAATTATGTGACAATTCGAACTAGTAATAAAATTACATTGAGGAATGGTAGGACCAATCAGTTATAATTCCTATGATATGTATATTCAAATCCCTAAGTATAATATTATACACAAAAAATATGTATAAACTTATTACATATCAAATTCTATGATATAATATAAGTAACCTAAGATACAGTTGCTACTCTCTTGATATCAATATAAGTGTGTAAATAATCCAATATGTGGCTAAAAAGAAGGGTGGGTAAACAAATATAATTCAGTTTATGAAGCTTGGTACTAAAAAATCAATTAAAATCACATAATTAAGAGACTAGACATGTGGTAAAATAATTAACTAAATTGCATAAAGCCTTGTACAATGTATTATCCAATAATTATGTATTTTATTTATTATAATCTCTATAATTCAATTAAAGAAAAAGATTACATTTTTTCTATCAGTTTCTCAATTCCTTAAGAAAACAATGGTCCTTATATTATTAATAGTGATGAAACTTGCATTAGTATAGTAATATTTATCCTATATTAAAGAAATAATAAGTCTATACTAACATATAACAGTTCATCAATTTAACTTACATGAACATTTTATATTAATTATAGATGAATGAAAACATATTCTAGTTCCTCGATTTGTGATTAAACTTACATAATAGAATAAAAAATTTTCTGCTAAGTTTCTAAAAATGAACTCAATCATTTTGCTTCAATTTCTTATATACCTAAGGTTAATAGATATTGGATGATAAATAATATTGTAAAATTATTTTAATTTTTCCTTGTAAGTCAAATGTAAATAAGGAGAAATCTTTTATGTGACAAGATCATCATTCCCACTAAACATTGTTCTTAACAACCATATACCATATTATATCTGTTAAAGCAAAACTTGAGTAAACCGTTACAGTAGGGACTCTTGAAAACTAAATAACAAAATAATCAAAGCACTAAAATAATTAGTTCATAATTGCAAAATTTAGAAATTATCTTGAAACCATATGTGGGAGTCCACCTAAATATCTTGAGACAACTATATCTATCTTATGGATAGGATGATATGGTACAATATGGATGAGAAGATCATTGATATAAATTATGATTAATTTGTTATTGAGTGATAAGTTTATTGAAATATTCATGGCATGACATGAATTGTGATTTGTAGCTCTTTATGAGCAATTTGTTTTTGAATGATAAGTTTATTGAAATATTTATTGCATGCATGAATTGTGACTTGTAGCTCTTCTTTTTCTTATCCTCTTTTTTCTATTTTATATTTTTGAACAATGAAATTGTTTAATACTCTCCTTCAATGATGTTTTTGACTATCCTAAGTAATAGTCTATGAAATTTCTTACTATCTTCTTCCTCATTATGAAAGTTTATAACTTTTGCAAACTAGCATTGATAATATTCCTTCAATTCTTACCATAGGATTGCAATAAAATCACATCTCCGCCATTTATGTATAAACTAGAAGTGCAAATCAAAAGGTCATATGAGGTTGTATTGGGGCTTTTGTTAAGGTATGATCGGGATAATAAAAAGGTTGATTTAAAGGAAATTTGCTAAGAAGAACATTACATGAAACTTATTCACAATACACATAGGCCCTTTCATTGCAAAACTAATAGAACTGTATACTTATTCTTTTCTTCTCTTTTTTTCTTTTTTATATATATGCTTGATTTTTCTTTTCTCATAATAATTTTGAGCATTTTCATCATGTACCACAATGAAAGAAATGTTGGACCATTCAAAAATTCAAATTTCAAACAAGCAAATAAAAGAATTTATGGCAGTGAAAACCATATCTGCTAAATAATCTTTAGCGTTCAAAATAATAAAAAGGTCTTCAATGAAAAATAGGATAAAGGTTAATATGTGGGTAAAATCAATAAAAAAGTCTAAGGTTCAACTTGCTTATTCCTAAAAGATAATTTTATAGTTAATGTTGTCAAAGAAATAGGTTAAAACAAATTGCTGAATTTAAGTGCCTTCATTATGTCAATGCTTCTAATTTGTCAAATGTGGTCTCAATATGCATAATAAAAATAAGTTCTATAATCATCTACTATACATGATATCACACATGAAAGAAACACAAGATTTTAAACTTTTTGAAATTTTTGCTCTTAGGCTCAAAAATTCAAGAAAAAGATAGCTATTATATGTGTAAATAATATGCAATATCATTCAACTTGAATATTTCAATGAATACTAAAATATGACTTAGAAAAGAAATTTTATTCTAACTCTCATCCTTCTGCATACCAATTCAAATTAATATTCAATAATGAAATGCAGTATTCATGGTCAGATTTCAGCCACTTTAAGATATTAGTTCTAAAATTTATAATCAAGATTATTGATTATATGAAACTTTGGAGATATATTGGCAAAATAAACTGCCTGCTACGTCCATAAATGAAATATGTAGAATTCTACCTAAATTCATATGTTGGAATATGTGGTACATTCAAAACAAAGCATTTTTTAAAGGTCAATAATTTATGGCAAGTTCAGTGATACAACTTATCCATAAACAATTATATCATGCTAGAATCATTAAACCTTTCAGGGTGTGTGCAATAGAAGATTAGTTTCTTGTCTCAACAAGTTTGATTAGTAACTTAATACCTAAAAAGCCACTACGAGGAAATACTCCTCCTTTATCTTATATGAAATTAAATATCAATTTTATAGTAAGGTGTTTGCAGAATTGGCTATGTTGTTAGAGACTCCAATGGTAATTCTAATTTTGAGGGATTAGGATAAGTTCAATTTGGAATAAGTTTATATTCTTAATTGATGTCTCTTAAAACGGCACTTCAATATTGTCTTATAAAATGGGTTCAAAAGGATAAGTATTGAATAAGATTCTTTGCTTTTAGTTCAAATGGTGAAAGGAAAAATGACTTGTCCCTGGAAATATAAGGATCTTATGCAAGAAATTTCTATATCTATAAAGGTTTTGAATTTAACTTCACACATCTCTATAGAGAAATCAATTCCGTTGTTGATGCTCTTGTAAGACTAGCAAGCTCAACATAATTATCGATAGAATTTGGCAATATTGAAGACCTACCATGACACATTAGAGGGTTTTTACCTTAGATAAACAACACTTTCCTTATATTAAATGGTTTCGCTAGTTCCTTTAAATTTAATTAATTTTTTATTTGTTGTTCGTTACTATCTGCTTTACAATAAGTTTTCTATAAGGTAAGGTTAATATCCCCCTCATGCATGTTTAATACACTTTTAATTTTAAATAAATAAAGATAACCATCCCCTCCATGGTACCATTTCCCCATACTTAAATTTGTACATTGTTCCTAGTGTACACGAAATAAAACATTTATAAATAAGTTAGAGGGTTAAGTTGATATTTTTTTAAATATGACAATTAGATGATTTCTGATCCATCCAATAGTAATTGCTTGCTTACAAAATATAAGAAAAAAGGATAAAAAGAAACAAAAGCAATCAAATAACACCAATGAAAGATTTAAAATAATATACTACTGAGTCACGTGAGTGGGATCATATATAATGAATTTGATACATTTATGACATGATTTTTATAATTGTGTTCAAATGCATAATAATAGCAAACACACATGAATTGTGAGTTATACAAATTGTACTCAATTGATATGTCGCATTAGGATTTAGTGACATTTGGTACCATAAGTAAAAGAAATGTAGCTTGGTTCTTTAATTGATAAGTGTTATGATAAGTGTCGTAACAATTGCCATACACTTGTAATTCACAACGCCCACATGTTATACACATATGAAAGACCATCTTTCATTTATACTTTTTACAACATGCTCTCTTCTTCTCCTTCTGTCATTCACGACACTCTTACCCTCACACTCACCACTTTGACTTGCCAAGATTTTGCACTTTACCATCCAAATATTTTGTTGTCTTTATCTAGTTTTTAAAAACCCAACCTATTCCTCCTTGAAATCATGATGATCATGTAAGTTTGGAGGCTAGGTTAACTTGAGGATTTCAGAAGCTTTTAAGCTAAACAAATAAGTATGATGTTAATATTCATGGTTTGTTTAAATAGAAGCATTTATGATGATTTTCTAGGGATAGATTGATGGTGATAATGGTGTTTAAAGTGTGCTAAACATTGATGAATGAATGGATACATTTGATGTTCTATTTTTGTAGACATTATAAATAATAATTTATAAATTGTAGCATGGATGATTTTGAGTTGGCATTGAAGGGAATTTAATGAAGAATTGAGGTCTAAATAATGAGCTATGAAGTAGATGTTTTGGATTTAGTATGTAAGTGTTATAATCTGGAAAATATTGAAGGAAATGGCTGGTAAATTCATGAATCACCCATCTCATGATTGTGGAAAGCCCTCCATGATTGTGGGAAGAACATAGAAAGTAAAATCTTCTCTTTTATGTGATTGTTGAACCAACTAAGGATAAGTTACTTTACCTTAGGGCATTTAGACTTGATTGAGGCTTGAAATGAACCTATTTTGATGTTTGATTTATTTGGTTAAAGGTTTGATATGTTAAGGTTGTTAATTAAGGTTATAACTTAAGGAATTGTATTATTGATATCAATGTGTCTAAAATCTAGAAAATTATGAATGATATAGGAATGAAGGTGTTCTTAGGAATGCAATTATGATATAAAGGAATGAGTAAGGTGTATTAAGTTTGAATGAATGAGAATTAGGATTTTTTGTGATTTTATATTAGTAGAAAAGGATTGGTGATTGTATAATTGATGAAATTAGAATAATCATGTTTACTTGAGGTATAAGCTTAATTACAAACTAGGTATGAACAAGTTATGATGTATGATTGGTTAAGAGTTGAAAATGAAGGATAAATACTTGGGAAAGTCAATTAAGCATGCATTGATCATGACATTTATATATATATATATATGCATGATTGAATACTAATATGAATGATCAATATAGTAATGTGTATGAATGTGTGTATTACATGTTTTGGATGCTTAACTCGATCTCTAGCATCCAGACATTGCCAGTTCATTAAGGTAATAACTAATCTAGAGCTTACTGTGAGTCAACCTAGATGTTTTCTCACTAGGATTGAATTGTTTCTATTTAAATTTCAGCTATTGAATTGTTATTAATGTGATTGAGATAATTCCAGACACTTATGGTCTAAGGAGTTTGATAATTGAGATTTGTATTAGGAGTGTTTCCTCATTGAATGTGAATCAGGAAAATATGTGTACTCAATAAAATGTTGAATGCCAGACTTAGATCCGATAAACATATGAAAATGACTGTATGTAATGAATGAAAGTTATTGATTGCATATAATGAAAATTAATGCATTCCATTATTATAATGCATGATCGGATAAAGGAGCTGTGACTAGAGTGACAAGTGAAAAAAGCTTAAAGCTTAGAATGTGCACAAAAAACCATAGGCTCAGTTACTAATGAGCCCAGTATCTACAAAGGATATCGGACAGCTTATGAATTGAGCTTAGTATCCATAACGGATACGGGAAAGTAAAAAGGCACTCGATCACAACAAATAAAAATGAAAGTGGAGTCCCATTCGCATTTGCATATATAACTTCATATGTATTATATGAATGATTGAAATGAATTATTTGGATTATTCTGAAATGGAAATGCAAAATAGTGTATACAATTTGTATTTGTTGAAGCATGATGAAATATGAAGTGACAATCCAATATTTGATGATATGATTTGTCTGTGAATTGAATTATAAATTGTCTTTGTGTTTTCATACGAGTGAGCACATCGAGGATGGTTCACTCACTGAGGATGCAAAACTATTCAAAATTGCAAATGTTGATTTTTAGGTATGAGGATGACTTAGTGTAGCGCCCCCTTACTGTAGGGTACACTCTGGGATGCCCAGAGGTCATTCCAGTATATATCCTACGATAAGGGTGAGCCACGTTTAATCGCTATAGTCACTTCACAAGGAATCATATCATTATTCACTTATAAAGCATCATAAGAAAATCACAATAATTTAAAACCAACCTTTTCCTCATTTCATTTCACAAAATCAAAAGTCTACATTGTATCTTTCAACACTTACTATATGTATATCATCAAAACCTAGTACAAAAGTACTATATGAAAGAGGGAAAATACACAAAGTCTATCTAATCTATCCAAAAATCCCAGTTGACCGACCTTTGAGTCAGGACTTCTCTTGCCAAATCATAATCTACATGGCTGGTAGAGCCTCTCGGTAGTTAGAGTCGTCTCTCGATCCTGAAAAGACAACGTTACAATTTTGGTGAGTTTTGCGAACTCAATGGGGTAACCATCATCGTTGGTTCACTCAATACATGCAACACAACATTTCACATAACACATATTTCACCAAATTATACTTTATATCAGTATCACATTTTCACTTCAGCATAGCAATTTTGCCTTTCAATCAATTAAACATACTTAAACAGATGCATATGAAATGCTCATGAGACTCTTTTCCAATTATTACGTTATTGTGACCGAGTGCCTAAATTGTCCCGTATCCTTTTTAGATACTGGGCTCATTAATAACTGTCCCTTATCTGATCAGGATATAGGGTTCATTTTATATAGTGAGCCTTAGGCTCTTAATCACTTTCTGAACTTGAGGCTCCTTTTTACACTTTGAGCTTTAAGCTCTGAACGGTGGCTACTCTGGTCACAACTGCCATTATCTGATTGTACATTCATGTATGGAATGCATTTATCACAATCAATCATATTATGAAGCACATAGTTCTGGACATTCACATATAAGCAGCACTTCAATATCTCAATCCAATACCACAGTCATCGGACCTTCATTGTCCGGAATCAACATCAAGCCACATTCATTCAACCATTTCAAAATAGAATTTAAACAAACAACTAATTAAGTGAGACCATCTAGGTTACTTATAAATTGCTCCTGAAGCTAATGCCTAGAAGTTTCGGCAACGTCTGAAGGTTGACGTTCCAATTGCTCCTCTATATCAAACCCCATACATATATATCATAATTTGCAAAATTATGAGTGTTTAATAATGCACATTTATGAAATGAATTATGTACAATGCATGTTCCTGACAACCCCGGGTATCTTCTCATCAATTTCATTTACAAAATCATTTTCATATCAACTCTCATCTAAGTACAATTTATACTTAGGTTTATACCTCACTAAGCCATTAGAATCTTAATTCATTTCTTATTGACTCATTTCAGATTTTTCCAAGTCACACTTTCGGGTCTATTTTTCACATTCAATTTGGAATTGAAACTGACGTAATTTGGTCATACTATCTTCTAGAAAAGTGTTCCTATATGTCTTATCTTTCCATTGACACCAAAATCACTCAATTGGGTTCAGAAATTTGGAAGATATACCTCTAACATTATCGGGTTATTAACAATCAAAAACAGTGTACTACGTACAAATTCCATCCAGAAATTCAACATCTTAAAGAAAGAATCAAAATTATACTTCTTGAGAGAATTTGTAAGCCTATATCTCTAGTTTACTCTAAATTAAAAATCGTCTCATTTGGAATCCTATAGATCCAGATGTAACCAAAATACCGAAGGGTGTTCAGGAAGAAAATCATATTTTACTGTTCCAACAGATTCCACAATTTGATTTGATCCAAAATTCTCAATTCAATTTAGAATGCTACAAAAGTTTATGGAGGGATAGAACACTGTGTTAGGAATCTATTGGTTTAAGAATCAGATCATTTGGAGATCTAGAGAAAAAGTTATGGTTATATAAGTAAAAGTAGACTAGGCAAAAGATAGACGCATAAGATAGACCCAGAAATATAGACGCAGAAAGATAGACGCAAAAAGATAGATGCAAAAAGATAGACCCAAAACGATAGATGAAAAAAGATAGACGCAAAAAGATAGACATTAAAAGACAGATGCAGAAAGACAGACGCAGATATATAGACGCAAAAACATAGATGCAAAAAGATAGATGCATTGGGAAAATTGCCATAACTTTCCTACAGATATCGGATTAGGGTGTTCTTTAGATGGTTTGAACGAAGACTTCAAGATATACAACTTTCATGAAGACCTTAAAAACAAATTCTATTAGCTGGAGGGTCAAAAGTGGAGAAGACGATAAGATTAGACGAAACCAACAGAAAAAGTAGACAAATTGAAAAAAGACAGATGCATTGGAAAAATTGCCATAACTTTCCCTAAAGATATCGGATTAGGGTGTTATTTAGATGTATTGAAAGAAAACTTCAAGATCTACAACTTTTATGAAGACATTGAAAACAAATTCTATCTTCTGGAGGGTCAAAAATGGAACAGACGATAAGATTAGACGAAACCAACCGAAAAAGCAGACGAATTGAAAAAGACAGATGCATTGGGAAAATTGCCATAACTTTCCCTAAAGATATCGGATTAGGGTTTTATTTATATTTTTTGAAATAAGACTTCAATATCTACAACTTTTATGAAGACTTTGAAAACAAATTCTATCGTTTGGAGGGTCAAGAATGGAGTAGACAATAAGATTAGATGAAACCAACCGAAAAAGCAGACTAATTGAAAAAGACAGATGCATTGGGAAAATTACCATAACTTTCCCAAAAGATATTATATTAGGGTATTATTTAGATTTTTTGAAAGAAGACTTCAAGTTCTACAACTTTCATGAAGATATTGAAAACAAATTCTATCTTCTGGAGGGTCAAAAATGGAGCAGACGATAAGATTAGATGAAACCAACAGAAAAAGCATATGAATTGAAAAAGATAGATGCATTGGGAAAATTGCCATAACTTTTAATAGAGATATCATATTAGAGTTTTCTTTAGATGGTTTGAAAGAAGACTTCAAGATCTACAACTTTTATGAAGACTTTAAAAATAAATTCTATCATCTGAAGGGTCAAAAATGGAGTAGACGATACTATATAGAAGGAGATGTTTCGGTCATCAACAGAAGAAGTAGAAAGACAACTTAAGAAGGTATGGCGTCATCACAGACGATGTGACGTCATCACAGACGATACTATCTAAACTCCTCAACTCAAAACCATTTTCTTAAACATCTCTAAGTCTTCATCAACTTTCATATAAAACCTATATATTCATACATACTCAGTGAAGAAACAGAGCATATCACCTTTCCATATCTAACTTTCTACACTAATTGTATACATCATTTTATTTCTATTTCAACTCCAAGAACCATTTAACAACACCTGATCACTAATAATCCATCAAAACTCAAATAACATCAAATCCCCAAGTTTTCACCCCTTTATCACAGTGTTCAAAAATATAATGATATGTAAATGACATTCTCATGCAGATGACAGTAACTCATCAGATTTATTT